>CAAKHF010016400.1:36192-54801 GCA_901007745.1 Hippocampus kuda
ATAAATATTGTGATTTGCAAAGCAATGTGAAAAAAATTGCATTCCATTTTTTTCCAACCTTTGACCCCAATGTGGACAAACGGTATAGGAAATGGATGGATGGGTGGATGGATGGATTCACAACATCCTCTTACACAACATCTTACACGTTGACTTGACTTTGGAAACTGAAGTACCTGGAGAAAACAACTTCCAACCAGTATGCCACAGCACATTAGCGTGCTGCAAGAGATCATTAGGTGTGCTGTGGTATATGTATTTACAACAAATAATGTATCTTTTGTTCATCGACCAATGCCAGCAAATGTATTGTGACAGGCAGACTAATTAAATGCTTTTACACTCGATTGCAAATATCCTAGGGATCCACTCTTGATATTTTAGTTTGGTGGTGCGCCCTTGATTTTTTATTTGTTTTGTAAAGTATGTGCCTTGGCTCGATAACTAAGATGAATGAAATATATACTGTATATCCCACTTTGCTGTCCCCAGATGTCTAATTATTGAACTACAGTAGACCTTTAATTGGTTTACCAAACAACTAATATATTGTCGTTAGCCTAATAGCGGAGATTGGCTGAGTCATATCGTCACCCTCTTAAAATAATAGCCTAAGTTGTATTTTGACAAAAAATTACTTTTTTCCCAGGATGCTTGCCACCTCTATTAAAACGACTACATCCTTAGTTAAACAGATCATTCAATTCTACCGGTGAAATGAAATTATATATACATTTAATATAATCAATATTTGGTTGGTTTTTTTTTGTGTGTGTTTTCTGAAAAAATACACAGTACATTATTGTAGGAGGGTAGCAAAATTTGAGTATTATTGTTAGTGAAAGCAAATGAGTTGGATTGTATACATAAATTTGAAATGGCTTTGGGAATTCTGTTATGAGGCTAACGTTATGTCAAACAATAAAATAAAAACTAAACGAGAGGCATAAAAGCTAGGACATAAATACAAAGGTCAATACAAACTCATTTGAGGCATCCTGAATACATTTATAATAATTTTATATAGTAATACATTTAAGTAATGCACAAGAATAAAATAAAGCAAGGCATGAAATGTTAGGTAGGTCAACAGCTTTACGTTCACAAAATGTTATATAAATAGTGAGATTGCCGGTCTCCAGCCCAGTGACGTCGGTGACTTCATCATCAAATCGCCCAATCACATAGAAGAACAAGACTCGTGTCACGTGATTTCTAACCGGATATGTGAAACTTGTAAACATACAAGTAGAAGCGGACGTCGGCAACGTTTTTTCCTCTGTTTTGCCGTGTATATGTTTTCGTTTTAAATGATACAAATTAGTAGATGGACTTAAATAACTGACGGATAGTTTTGGTTCCTGTTAGCTTTTCGAGTCTAGTTAGTGATTGCTCGACGTGGCTGGCCGTAGTCCGAAAAGAAGTTAGCATTAGCGCTAATTGGCGAACAGCTCAGATGTCGCAAGATGGAGATGCGTCTCTGCCTCTGGTTCGCTCCCTCCACACTCGCATTCCCATGAGTCTTGTGTTCTGCAACCGCAGTCCTCGCGTGGTCCGGCCACTGTGGATTGATTTTCGTGGGGCGCCACGGCCATACAACGACTTGCAGCCCAGAACGGGACGAATAATGAACACCTATGTCGGTAAGGTAACCAACCAGTGGCGTAGTGGGGATTTTTTAAGTGGATGTATGCGATTCTGGGATGTTCTATACATATACATACAGAACATCAATCATAGGCTACAACACCAGTTGAACTAACGTTAAATTTAATATTTTACTACTCCAAAATAATCACAGGACAACGTTATTAAGCATAACTCGCATTAGAACAATGATCAACAAACATTTCAATAAAAATTGAATGTGGCGTCGGGAGAAGTGGGTGGACGGCGTACCCCCGCGTACCACGCCCACTACACCCCTGTAACCAACCCTTTGCCCAAAGTAGAAGTGAGGTGACTGACTGTGAAATAGATCTTTTTCAGATCATCGCGCAACACACCTGATGAGTGTTGCGGCATAGTGGTTAGGCATCACGAGTGTAATTTAAGAATATTGTTGACGTGTGTTTATGATTGTGACCCCCCTCCCACCCACTCAGGCCACCCTTGGATGTTCAAAGATGTAGAGAGTGATGACCTGTTGAGGGTGAACGGCAAAGAGCTCTTCCTGCCTGCTCTGGCAGATGGTGGAGGTGCTGCATTTGTCAATATTACTCTGCCAGGTACATTTACACACACAGTCTAAATGTTGCTGATATTGACCGAGAAATGTGACGTCATTTTTACACTATTGTCGGGCCGGTAATTATGGGTCAGATAGTTACTGTGCATCCCTAGAATAATGTCATCATGTTACACTATACTTGAACGGATTAAAATTAGAACTGAGATTTTAAGGTTTTATTTTAAGGCACTTGAATTTGAAAATGATCAGTTTCAAGTGCGTACAGTGTTTAATTTGCATGTTTATACAGTTTACAGCCTCAAGGAGCGGGCCCTTCAGGTGATCCGACGCCTGGTACGGCCAGAGGACTATAGAAGTTTGGAAATAGCACGCTGCCTCATCGAGGAGCTGGAAGACCCGCCCAGTTTGTTAAAAAGCCTACGTCGGTTGAATCAACGTGTAGAGCGCCATCTACTGGACAGAATCCAAGGCCAGGAGGAGTGATTAAGACCACTCCCGGACTCTAGAACTGTGGCTCAACAACAAGGCAAGCAGATAAAGACTGAACTTTCTCCTTTTCATTATTGGATCGTTTGACAGAAACTGCCACCTTTCATTACGGCAAAAGACACTACTAATCTGTTGCTGTTGGTCAGCTTCATTTTCCTCTCGGTAAGAGGAATGTGGGCGGTATGAGATCATGTCTTCTGTGAAGCAATGTTTTTATTGGCCCTAAAAACACGGGCAACCTTGATGACAAATGAATTTTTTTCCCAGGAGGATCGTCAGAAAGATGATTATGCAAGTCTTGGTCCTCAGAGGTTCTCTCCTACTCCTTTTCCACACAAAATAAACTGGTGCTCGTTCGGCACCAGTGCTGGGCTTAGTTGGTGCTGAACAACTTCTTACAAAGAACGTGTTTGGTTTTCCACCGGCAAAGAGCCAAGTATGAGCTAGGTCATTACATTATTTTAAAGCGTCCAAATGTCACTGCTTTCATCAACATTTACCTAAGAGCGCCTCAGCTATTAATACTACTACTAATAATGCACCGTAGACATCTGCCAGGCAACTTAGCATAGCATCGATTATACTTGTATATAGAATATTACAGTCAGGGACTTGCAATCAGCAAAGGCTTATATCTTTCTTCATCATTGTAGATGATCACAAGGCTGGCTGCAATCCGCGATCGCTCTTCTGTTAGGACACAATTGTGCCGGAGTTCACCGCTCAACAGTTAGTGCAAAACGTCCACGCGTCCAGGGAGTCATTCCTCTCCATCTGCGATCGTCAGGATAACCCCGCCCCTGACGTAGTTGGTGCCAGAGTCTGATCCAACGAATAATTGGGGCCAGCTTAAGCACCAGCTTCAAGCGCTAGAGCCAGAGCCAATTTCAGTGGTGGAAAAAGAAAGAACTGGTGCTCACGGGGCACTGGCTGGGAATGAGCACTTTAGCACAAGCGCAGCGGAAAAGTGCCATCAGTGTTAACCCAGCTCCAGACAATCAACCCTCACACTCAGTTGCAAGGTGATGGTCAATTGAGGAGTTTTTAGCACACCAAGACACAGACGCTGTCTTTCATACGCCAGAAGAGAGACAAAGGTTGAAAGAATGGACCTCCGCTGTTCGCGGGGTATCCGTAAGCTTTGTTTAAAACCTCCAAAGTTCTTGAAAAAGTAAGAAAAAACGTCAATAAGCATTTTCCAATTTTCCACGAAAATTGGGGTTTATACCCCCAAAATAAAATGAAAATATCAAGGGGGGGTGGGATCTGGTAAGGTGAATCTGCAGGCGGTGAACTGCAGAAGTCATCCCACTGAGGAAGGCAAAGTTGAAGTCATATTTTTAAAAATCTTAAAATTAATTGTTGCCAGGTTTTGCCTTATCATTAATGCTATGCTTATGCTACTTCGGAATAAGTTCCATTTCCAATATGCTATGCTTGCCCTCGTTTCTTATCAGTGGAACCCTGCCGTGGTGCCATCATAACAAAACACAAAAAAAGCCAAAGAAAAAAAACGAGTCAGTCCCTTTGTAATGCTCACTGACCTTAAGTCTCATAAGATTTGTTTGTCTGATATTTTATTTTCGGGTTCAGGGTCGGGCTCTTTCAATTTTAAGGTTTCACTGTATTTGATGTCTGTAACTGCTGAGCATTGAAATATATAACTTCTTTTGTCATTTAAATTTAGTTTTCCTTTTTATTCCAAATCTGACCAATATTCAGTGAGCAGACACTGTGTGTAGGTTTTGTTCACAGATGCTATTTACCTCACATTATATGAAATATTAGTCAATATTTTCTCCTGTATGTGTCTTTATCTGGCAAAAGCTTTGCTTTCAGTTACAGTCTATTCATGTGTGACAGTGACAGAAATTAAACTCAGTTTTACTCTTATGCAAATCAAATACAGAGGTCAGTCTTACTATTTTATGCACCTATTGAACGAGCGTTATTACAGAACGCATTTTTTTGAACAAGCTGAATTGTGTTATGCTTTCCGAAAACCTTAACCGCTTTATTTCCAAATGTAATCAATTCATGTTTTGTGGTCAGGGCCGAGACTTGAATCTGATTTCAATATCTCAGGAGAGATCTGACAATGGCCCTGCATCACCCTCACCATCGAACGTGATGGACCTTCAGAGATAATAATAATAATAATAAATTTCATAGCGGCCCGGCAGTCCAGTGGTTAGCACGTCGACTTCACAGTGCAGTGGTACCGGGTTCGATTCCAGCTCCGGCCTCCCTGTGTGGAGTTTGCATGTTCTCCCCGGGCCTGCGTGGGTTTTCTCCGGGTGCTCCGGTTTCCTCCCACATTCCAAAAACATGCATGGCAGGTGGATTGAACACTCTAAATTGTCCCTAGGTGTGAGTGTGAGCGCGAATGGTTGTTCGTTTCTATGTGCCCTGCGATTGGCTGGCAACCGGTTCAGGGTGTCCCCCGCCTACTGCCCGGAGACAGCTGGGATAGGCTCCAGCACCCCCCGCGACCCTAGTGAGGATGAAGTGGTTCGGAAGATGAATGAATACATTTCATTTATAAGCGCCTTTCAAAACACTCAAGAACACTTTACAATTAAAACAAGAACAATGCTGCAAAGAGGAATGAAAATGCCCCAAAGTGAGAACTGTCTTGTCAGAATTAACCAATCACAGTCAATGTCCTGTTAAACGGGAGTCAGCGTACATCTCACCATTTTTAAAAGCTTCTACTAAACCCCAAATACATTTCAGATGTTCTAGTAGGCTTTCCTGACATTCTAATTTTTGAGGAAAAGTCTGAAGGTTTTGAGGTCTGACCACAAATTCAAACTGTTCATAATTCCCTCTACCTTGTCTAAGGCCCCGGTTCCAGATGAAGATAAACAGCCCCGAAGTATGATGCCGTCACCACCATTCCTTTGGTGATCAGTCGTGTTGAGATTTTTCCAAACTTACCTTTTGAAATTCTGTCAATTAAGTTCAACTTTGCATTCACTGGATCATAACAAAATCAAATGTGTTATGTTTGGACTCTAATCACTCCATGTCTTTTATGTTTACAAAGAACCACGGCAGGGGGTAAAAATGGTTACTTTTATTAGGGAGTATGAAAGAGGCTTCTGTAAACAAAGAATTAACGACGAGGGTGGTGCAGTGGGCAGCTTTCTACTGCTTGGGGAGCAGTTGAGTAAATTGCAATGCTGAACCATTGGTAGGAAGGAAATACACGGATTCGTTTACTCCACTTTCACATGTGGTGAAGCCAGCCAAGATCAAACCGGGGGCCCGCTGATCAGCCGAACCATAATACAGTGGACAAGACCTCTTCCAGGATTTAAATTGCCCATTCATGACAGAGACTTTGAGATGACTGTGCGGGTATGCTGTAGTCCACATCAATGTCTAATGTATGCTGTCCATAGGGGTCATTTTTTGAATGTTTGAAATGATGATAGTTTAAAAACATCAAGATTTCTTCACTTACTGATAAAGGATATAGGCGCGATGCCTACAAGCCAGTTCTGGGATTACCCAAACTCTGAGAGGATTTTAATTTCCCAATCCTGTGCCTTGTGTTTAACGAGTTTAATAAACTTTCTCACACAGGGTAACACCAACTTTTTTTTCTCCTTCAGCCCTTGCAGTTGTTGCAACTTCTAATCCCGCACAATTCATTGATCCAGCATTTTCTTAAACATTTTAATGGCATAAATTTTAACAATAAAATGAAAGCAATAAGTACTGCGGCAAACTACTTTGAGTCCTTGAAACGTTTCAATTGCAGTAAATATTAGTTTGAAAACGTCTAACTGGAGAATACAAAACATTTATTCATAATAATCACAATAGGAACAACAACAACAAAAACAGTAATATCAATTATGTTCCACTAAATCATAGGTGTCAAACTCAGGTCCTGGAGGGCCGCTGTCCTGCATGTTTTCCAAGTCTCCCTGTTGCAACACACCTGATTCAAATGAACAGGTTCAATATCAGGCTTCCGCAGAGCTTGGTGATGATCTGATCATTTGAATCAGGTGTGTTGCAACAGGGAGACTTGGAAAACATGCAGGACAGCGGCCCTCCAGGACCTGAGTTTGACACCTACGCATTAAATGCTCGCACCTGTTCTCTTGACCAAATCTCGCGAGGTGCGACGAACACGAAACTCTGTCTCCATCTAGTGTTACAAAACGCTATAGCCAAACAACGTTCTATTCGGAAATAAAACTTTAGTTACTTTATCGTCCTAAAATCACTCCAAGCTTTCTGGGAGGTGCTGAATCACTGAAACGGACTGGACACCGTTCACTGTCGTCACAAATCTACGATCCCACCCCCAAGAGACAAGTTAACTGTCATAGTGTGTGCGCACACGTTGATTTTCACGTGAGTACCTACTGAATTTACAAATATAAACCTACTTTTCTTTGTGTTTTCACTTTTAAAATGTCATGTTTGCTTTTTAGTACACACGTTGCGGTAAAAGATGGCCAAAGCCGAGCTCGGTGGTTAGCTAGGCTAATGTGAGCCTTACCCGGATATATTAAACGTTTCTCTGGTGTTTCTTAGTAAGTTCCAATTTTCTGGTGGCTCTAACGTTGCCACGTGGTAAAAAAAAAACCCAAAACAAAATAAAACAAATGATTAATGTCTTCAGTCATTCTTACGTTACACTGCCAGTTGAATGTAAACCGTTAAGATGCTTCATGCTTGGTGGACCCTGCGTTGCTGAGCCTGCGACGCCCTTACATAAGATAAGATAAGATAAGATATCTTTTATTTGTCCCACACTGGGGAAATTTACAGTCTACAGCAGCAAGATTGTGGGTACCGTCTTAGTTTAATTATGACTACTTTTCGTTTTAATATTTTGCCCGTTTGTAACCAAGTAACCTAAATAATAGAAACAATGCTAAAACTACACGCACGCGAACTTTTTGTGGAATTCCTTCCTGACTTTATAATGCTTGTGACTAGTCTGTGTTTTTGTTTGTTGCCCAATAGAGTTCACTAATTCATATTATGGTCGATTTCCCCCATGGGATCTATATCTATCTATCTTTCTATCTGTCTGTCTGTCTATCTATCTATCTATCTATCTATCTATCTATCTATCTATCTATCTATCTATCTATCTATCTATCTATCTGTCTATCTGTCTGTCTGTCTGTCTGTCTGTCTGTCTGTCTGTACAATCAATCTATATTATCTATCAATATGTCTAGGTTTTCCAACATGGACAGCAACAAGAAAAAGTTGGCTTTTAAGATATCAAAGCGTCAAACAGTCACCTCCCCAACTGTATGTTCCCATCAAAGAGATGTAACACTCACGCCTGGCAAAGTGCTGCCTAAAGCAGATTTGCCCCTCACCAACTCCCCTGGACCAGTTGGCTTTGGCGAGCTCAGTCTTTATACTCCTAAGAGGAAAGCGGAGTCACCCCTTGATGTGGTTGCCTCTCAAAGCAAAGCTGAGCTCCGGAAGCGCACCAGGAAGTATTTTGAAACATTCCCATCCCAGGTGATTTTGTGCACTGTGCTGTCTGTCAACTTGTTGAATAATTTATTGTGCAATACATTTTGCAATAACAGACAATGTAAGATAAGTAGAAGTGCTGTTTATGGTGTTACATGGGAATCCCGTGACTGAAATTGCAAGATTTTACTTTTTTTTTTTTGGTCATCTCACAGGACACTAATCAGCACGAGTCTGCACAGAGCAACGTATCCATTCTTCGCTCACACGTTTTCATCAAGAAAATGGACAGGACACCAGAAGAAGGCATGAAGGCAGTCTACAAGATGGCATTCTCCGCAGCTTTCGAGACCAGGGGACGGATAAGCACACCAACAAAAATTAGCACCAGCACTGGCTGCTCTGTGCCCCCTGCAAGCCCCCATGAGAAGAGTGAAGAACATAGTCAGGCTTCACGCACGACTAATTGCTGCTGGTCACCACAGCTCAAGATCAGCGAAGATGAGTGCTCAACTTCTCAAGCTGTTGTAGTTTCAGTTTGCCAAAAAGATGATGCAGTGCCTCAAGTCGGCAATTGGGTAAGTCCCAGTTAATCAAAAGAAAATGATTATTTTTATTGTCCTATACAGTGCTTATAAAATGCCATTGGATTGGTTAGAAAATCTTCTGTGGCATTTCCAAGTCATGTTTTACAGGCTTCTAGTTGGAACGTCTGCCTCACATTTCTGAGGTATCTGTGTATCAGCTTTGATGCCACCTTAAAAGACAAAATCTTTGCAGGACAACTGTTTGATGTCTTTAATGTTCATAAATGACAGAGGGGAAAAAAATGGTGGCTTTTATTGGCAGTGTAAAACAGTTCTGTGTAAACAAACAATTAACGACATAGTGGTGCAGTGGGCAGCGTTTGACTGCTTTGGGAGCAGTTGTGTCATTGGTTGCTCAAGGGCACGGCCGCCACTGCGGTAAGGGAATACTGCGACTCAATGCTCATTTACTTCACAAGCCCATATGCTGCAGCCAGTCAGGATCAAACCGGGAGCCTTTTGAGCGGTTGAACTGTAATACTTTGTAAGTTTGAATACAGCCTCTGTAATAGGAATAATCGATTGTTTGCCCTGGTAAAACCTTACAGACACAGTTGTAACATATTGTCTTAAATCCAATCCAATCTAATTTAATTTGTTTACCATCTGTGAACCCGCTAGTCCGGGGGTCGGCAACACGTGGCTCCAGAGCCGCATGTGGCTCTTTGGCGACATCTAGTGGCTCCCTGGAGCTTTATAAAAAATGTTTGAAATGGAAAAAGATTTTGATAGTAGGCTAATATAGCTCAAATAGATATAGATACATGTTGCAGCTATGAAAAAGGAGAGCTGTGGTGTTGGTTTTTAAAAACGTACACTTTATTTATGCTTTGAACAGTCTCGACAAACAGACACGTCTGCGTCCTTCTCTCTTCTGTTCGACTCGAGAGGTGTTCAATGATAGCCTCCGGAAAACTAAAATTAATGATCACTTCACTGACACTAAGAAAAGCGAAAATAATGCACCAAAACAGAAAATCAAGCGAGGAAACTACAAAATAAATTCTATGGGGGTGTTTGTGAACACAAAACAAAGGAATAAATAACAAACAATTCTGAGACAGTCCAGTCTCCTACATACATACAGCATGTGTTTCCTTCATTGTAAGTTTTATAAAAGGCTTTTATTTTTGTGTGCCTCCAGACATATTTGTTTTTTGTCCTATATGGCTCTTTAAACATTTTGGGTTGCCGACCCCTGCACTAGTCTGCACACGGTATTCTGATGAATTTTGCGTCCGTTTCATCAAGTATCTGTTTGCCATGAACGAACCTGCCAGGGGCATAAAGCACCAGACAATTTAGCTACTTGGATCATTAGGGCACACAAACCTCCTCTACCATAATAAGGTGACAGTGCAGGGAGGGGACAATACTTAACCACATTTTCAATTTTATTATACAAGTGAATGTTGGAGTGAACACTTTCGCTAGCCATGCAGACGGCCAGGTCCATTCAAGAGAATGAGAGCGAGTGTCGTCTTTCCACATACTGTACATATGTGATGTTAATTACAGTTTCAATGTTGTCTATCAGGGTTTTGTGCTGGAAATAGCTGTACTCTTGTGTGGTCTTGAGTATATTCCAGATTCCTTGTCTTACCTTATGACTCCTCAGGATGACTCCTACGACGGCGGGAAATGCCTGAGCCCGCCACGGAATTACAGCTTTTGCGCTACATCTCCCTTTTCATCTCCGAGAGAATGCAGTGTGGACTTTAGGGATTTAAAGAGGACGATTTTTGTCTCAAGCAAGCAGCAAGAAGGCAGAAGCCCTTCACCAGTGGCCCGAGTGGAAAGCGCAACCCGAAGCGCCAAGACTCTGGACTTCTCAGACCCCTTTGCCCTGCCATTACAGTCGGACAGTCGTGAAAGTGCCTCCTCAGCCACACGCAGGCAGTCATATGCTGGCTCTTCCGTCCATTCCCCCCGTTACGCATTTCAACATGATAGACCTCCGAAGCCAAGACTGTCCATGGATAAACCGCAACCCCCTTGGTCAAGTTACCCCCACAGCACCGGTGGCTTTATCGACACACACTGCCATCTTGACATGCTTTACGGAAAACTGCGCTTCCGTGGCTCCTTCGGCCGTTTCCGAAGTCTCTACCGCTCTAGCTTTCCGGCAGAGTTTCAAGGCTGCATTACGGACTTCTGCAATCCGCGGCTCATGTCTGAGGAAGCCCTGTGGGAAGATCTCCTGGATGAGGAGATGGTTTGGGGTGCGTTTGGGTGTCACCCACACTTTGCTCACGAGTACTCCAGCGTTCACGAACGCAGCATACTGAAAGCCATGGGGCATCCAAAAGCCGTGGCGTTTGGCGAGATGGGTTTGGATTACTCCCATAAAAACTCCACTTGTATCCGCAAGCAAAAAGAGGTAGGGGCGGAATCACTTAATCTGAGTCAAAAACAAAGCTGCGGTGTCGTCACGGTTGTTTGTCTTGATGTGAAGGTGTTTGAGCGGCAGCTGCAATGGGCTGTGACCATGAACAAGCCTCTGCTCATCCACTGCAGGGATGCAGACGACGACCTGTTAGCCATCCTGAAGAAGCGCGTCCCCAGAGATTACAAAATTCACAGGTGTGTATTCATATGGTTTTGTTGGCTCTTGACAATTTACTTCCTTCTTCAGGAAGTGTATGCAGAAAAGTGGTGAAGATTGCACGACTGTCTGTGTCCTATGTGTTGTGTTATTTTTGTTATTTTGACTTCAAAATGGCACCGTGAGAGTGGCTGCCTTTCCAGCAGCTCCTATGTTTTGTTCTTCTACTTCTTCCTTTGATAACTTTGCTGCTGTGAATTGGGAATTTCTCCATTGCGAGACTAATAAAGGTTTTCTTATCTTCTGTCCAAAGTTCAGTACCGTCCAGGGGCTATTCGGAGAACACTGCACTCTTTTATTTGTTTGTTTGTCCGTCCGTTGGTGTATTCTAAGAAATCAAATTCATGGCTCGCATCATAAAGTTGGGAGAAACCATTGGAACATGTCACACTTTTCAGTAAAAAAATATATAGCAAAAAGAAAAGTTTGAATTTTCACGTCACAAGATATCACATTTTTAAATGTCAAATATTATTGAAAATCTGTCCATACCATTTTTTTATTTATTTAAAATAGCGGACGGAATAATACAGTCAGCCCCTGCTGTTGGCAGGGGATAGGGACCTGCTTCAAAAAAAATTAAACACACTACAGTATACTGTTTGTAGAGCCTCCAAAGTAGATGTAGGGTTGCATTTTTATTGTTGTCCTTTTGGTCAAGGCGCAGTGTGCAATCAATTGGTGTGAAGCTGCGTTCGCCGCATCGCTTGCTGTGCGGCGGACCTAATACTACACAAAGCACGGGTTTTAGGATTTTTTTTCTCCCCCCACTTTAAAAATGTTTAACTGCTTAAAATGTGTTGACCTCCAGGATATTGAATTAATTTTAGCTTGCTGCACAAACTAAAGTGGCTCTCTTCTTCCATTTTCTTGTCTGTGGCCCTTTGTGGAAAATCTATGGAGACCCATAACTACATCAACACGATCCTAACCTGCCTTTTTTTTTTTTTTGTCTGTATGCTTTGATTATTTTGGATTGTGTAGGCACTGTTTTACAAACGGCTATCCGGTGATCGAACCCTTCCTGGAAGCATTCCCCAACTTATATGTGGGCTTCACAGCCGTGATCACCTATTGCAATGCCATTGAGGCCCGAGATGCTGTCCGCAAAGTCCCTCTTGACCGCATCGTGTTGGAGACAGATGCGCCGTATTTCCTGCCAAGAGTGGTACGAAATGTGATTTATTTATTTTTCGATCCATTCACATGTATTTTATCCCAGTACCCCAAATGTGTTGCCTTTACTTTTATTGTTAACTCAACAACAGAGGACACATTCTTAAGTTTCTTCCATTCTGATAGGTGAAGAAAGACCACTGCAGGTTTTCCCATCCAGGACTGGGCATCCATACACTGCAGGAGTTGAGTCTACTGAAGGGGGAAGACATGCCCACTACGCTCGCCACCATCCGAAACAATACCACTCAGCTTTATGGCATCTGATAATGGGCTTGAATGTTTGAAAACTGTTCTTTCATGCAGTTGGTTTCTTTTTGGCTCCTGACTAATATTATATGTATCTCAAGTTTTATATGTGCAGTGCGGTGTACATTTGGGCAATTGAATGGTGTCACATTATAAGCAGTTATTATAACCTTAGATTGTTGTGATTTTATTGGATTAACATGTTTCATGTGGTCCGCTTTGGTTTGAAAGCTTGCCTAGTAAATCCAATGCTTGAATTCTTGCAGTTTTGTTTTTTGAAGCAGCAGTGCCCACAAGAAGAGAGAGCGGCACGCTACAGTACAGCATGGCGTGGAAGTGAAAAAGCATTTTTAAGGCACATTATTGATTGGGGGAATCAAGTACTGTTGCTCTGAAGGACAAGCACATTTCCACTTTGAAGTTCCATTTTGAGTGCTTTTTCTTTTGAGCAGAGAGAGTTTTGAAGAGAGATTGACAGCTCTGACTCATGAAAAACAGTTAGGGATGTGCCGGTCGACAGTTTCTCAATAAATACAATCCCAACATGTGGGTCAGAGTACACTTTGTTCCGGACGCAACAAATGTGCCCAATGCATGCGGCAACACATCCACCTCTGCATTGATTTGCCTGACTCTCTCAGTCCAGGGGGTAATGAGGGGATTTGCAGCTTTTCTGTTTTCTGGTTGTTTGGACGCATCATGTGATAATAGATTTTTATCCGTCACATATCATGCGAGTAATTTCCTGTGGCGGCCCCTGACTGAAAGCGGAATGAGCCGAAAGTTAAAGAGGAAAGACGTCACCTTTATATGTAGTTCTGAAAGTGTGTTGGTGGAGTGGAATGGAACATGTTTTCGCGAAGATCCAAAGCAACAGACAAATTAGATGAAATGTGTGTTGAAAACATATTAGAATATCTAACTCAGAGGTGAGCAAAGAATGGCCCGCTGGATATGTATGACTCATTCCGTTATTTTCCTGCAATATTTGTTGGATTTTTTTTTCCTCGGATTGATTGTAAATTTCCCCAGTGTGGGACAAATAAAGGATATCTTATCTTATCAATTAACGATAGTGCCTTTTTTACCTGCGCTCAACTGATTTATTGTAAACAGTGGAACACAAAATAGTCAAATAATTTAAAAATATAATCATGGCCATTATGTTGTAACAGTTTTACAATCAACAATCCTATGCGAAATATAAAAATATTACAACTTTAAAATGTTGAAGTTTTTAAATTATTTTTGTTGTATTGCTCATTTTGGCATGCGTGTATCTATTATTTTACTAATAAAATGAGCTATTTTACATACATATTGAACCTACATATTGAGGAAGCCATGAAAATGAGTACAGTAAATCAAGATCTCGTTTTATAGTAGAATTAAAATTAAGGTGCAGTTGCTAAGTATGACCACGAGTAGGCGGTAGTACAACATTTATCAACTAGCAAAACTGCAGAAGAAGGTTAGAGGAGTTTCGTACCCTCTCACGACAAATGTCTTCAAATTTGATCGAGAAAAGATTTTAAAATGGACAAGAAGAAGAGACCGTTTGACGTGACAGCGTCCTCGGTAAGTTGCACTTTTAGCAAGCAAACTATCGACATCGCACGGCGGTAAATGTCCCGAGAAACCGAGCTAACGTTAATTGTCATGCTAGTTTGCTAGCATTAAATTCGATTCATTTACGTAGCTTCAGAAATGGTCGAAAGTATATTCTTAAACCTCTATGGCTTCTTGTAGCTGGTGGACCTTAAAGCGGAGCTGTACAGAAAGCAGGAGCAATTCAAACAGCAAAGACTTGGCCAAGAAAGTGCTGGCACTGGACATAAACCAAAACCCATAGTTAAGGTACGTAAAGTGTTAATTCTGGTTTTTCCATGTTAATACAAGCTGTCCGCTTAAGTTGCTGCTCTATTCACTGTGTAGAAACCAAATGTATGGGTTAAGCAAAACTCTGGAGTTTCGGCAAGAGCTGAGAAAGATGCAGAACAGCTTGCTGAGGAGCAGAGAACCTTGGATAGTGCAAAGTAAGTTGTCAGTACTGTCAGTAATAAAATAACACTGTCATTAATACTTTTTGTTATTAATTAGGAGCAAGCTAGAGGAAAAAGCCAAACTCTATGAACAGATGACTAAAGGAAATTTTCCAGGTCAGAAATGAGTGGTACGCCACCTACTGTATGTGTGATTTAAAAATGATCTTAATAATTGCAACAAAAAAAAAAAAAGTTAATTGCATTAACCTTGTTCTCAGATGAAGAAACGGAGGGGTTGTACCTGGTGGATTTTGCGCAAAAGATTATTGACAGAAAAAGAGAAACGCAAACACAGAAGGATGCTGACAGCGAGGAGGAGGAAAGAGCCAGATTGTCCCCTGTTCCTCCTCCCCAGAACCCAGATGAAGAATGGTATTATTCATGATTATAATGTTGACCAGTTAAGTCGTGAAAAGTAAACTGTTTTTCTTTGTTCCGCGATAGGGTGGACTTTGTGGATGCTTTGGGACGATCGCGAAGGTGTATGAAGAAAGACTTGCCAGATTTTATGAAAATGGACTACAACTTCAAAGGAACTGGGTAATTAAATCAAGCTTGATTTTTTATTTTTTTTTGGTGGGGGTGGCATAGATGGTGAGCTGAGAATGTGTTTGTTCCATTTAGAAAAGTCTCTGCTGACTTGCTGTCAGAGGACATGCGGAGAGAGCTGCAGAGGCAAGAGTGGGAGCGAGAAGAGGAGGAAGCCATGAAGAAGCCCGTTGGACCCGTCCACTATGAGAACATCAGGGCTCAAGGTTAGCTTTCGTTGGGGATCCACTGGAATACGCAAGTGGAAACGGAAATTCGCGATCACCTTTGTGCTTTTGTGTCATCTTGCAGAGGCTCGGGAGCTTGGCGTGGGCTACTTTGCCTTCTCTCATGATGAGGAGGATCGCAGAAAGCAGAGGGAGACTTTGGACATGCTCAGGGACCAGGTGAGCCGCTTATTTTAATATCCATTCTTTTCATGTACTGTTGGCAGGGTCACTCTAGTGGTACGTGAAGAATTACGGTCTTTAAGTCATACCTTTGACCTCTTTAAATCCATGATTTTTTTTTTCAATTCTACCTGTTACATTTTTACAAAATCTTAAGGATATTCGTTTATCCAAAAAAAAAAACAACCTCAACCCACCTGAAAAATACCAGTGTGTAAATAAATAAGCCTAGTATGCTCCCCTGAAATGGATGACCGGCCCCTTTTTCAGACGACTGACCAGCGGAGCAAGAGAGAGCGACTGAAAGAGAAAAAGAAGGCCATCCTGCAGGCCCGGTTGGCCAAAATAAAGCAGAGGAAACTGAAGGCAAAGGGGGGTGTGGCAGAGGAAGAGCAGCTCGAGGAGGAGAACGAAGGTTCAAATCCACCACAACGTCCCATTCTGTTTTCTCCTTTTGTTTCATTTGGTAATATACTTGCTTGTGTGTTTATGGTGACTTTGAAGATGAGGACGTGACAGCACTCTCGCCTCCGTCGCATGATCCACCAGAGGTCAGCAGATTGAAGAAAGTGGAAGTGGAGATTCAGGAAAGAAGGGACACCAAACCTGGAGTCCCTCATGTCCGAGAGTGGGACAGAGGCAAAGGTATGTTGGTGTATCACTGTCACGCGATAAAATGCTCTTAAAGTATATCATGAATAATAAAACTGCAAAGGCGTAGATGAAATCAACATATGGTGATAAGCAAAATATTTTAACAGAAGTGTATTTCACTTTCTCCCGGGTGAAAAAAGATCCGCATGGACACACGCAGGGTTTAAAAACAAAAACAAAAAAACACTTTTACACCAAAACATTTTTGTCTCAAGCACATTTAGGCCAATATAAATCAGTGTCAGTTTACTGAGTTATGCATTGCGTTGGCAAAATTCTTACATGCGCATCATGTTTAAAGTACAAGAGACAAAATAAATGGATATATGCATTTTTTTTAAATCACCTCTGGATGTTACTACTCGCAATTGTGTCATTGCTTGAACTGAAATAAATGTAAGGCGATAACATACATGACGAAATGTCGCACGTTTCCAACGAAACGAGACACGAAAGTCAGTTTTAATCTTGAAACAAACACAGAAGGCGGTTTTCCAAAAGCTCAGTTGTTAAGGACAAAAAGCTAAATCACATACGAAAATGTGCCTCTGTGTGTGGACGAAACTTATTGTGGTATTTAAAAAAAAAAGTAAACATCAACTGCCAAGCCCCCGCTTTAGAAAGTGCTCCGCTGATTGGCAGGAAAAAAAGCTAATTACCATCTGAAACATTCAAAGAAAAGTTATTCGCATTTGGGCCCCCACTCACAATTCAGCTCACGTGTCTTTCCGACTTTGTCACAGGCCTTTCCACTTTTTTTTTTTTTTTTTTTGTATTCCAGAGTCCATGTTCAGTGAGTGGAAAAGCCGGCGTCAGTCGGAGAGGGAGTCTGAGTTTGCACCTCCCTCCATGTACTTTACCGACCAGAAGCGCCCTAGACCGGCAAAGACGCAAATACCTGAGAAGAAAAATCCCGAAATGTCCTTCTCGCGGCCACAGGCCCCAGCTGTGAACACTGAAAACCAGGATGATGAATCACGCCCTCCCCCTGCAGCCGCCCCCACACATCCTCCGCCACCACAAAATCCCCCAGTCCAGCCACAGCCTCCGCCACCATGTCGCCCTCCAGTTCCCCCTGCCAATCTCCAGTACCTCCCTCCTCCTTTTTACCCTCCATTTACTCCTCCACACTTTATATGCCCACCATACCCATTTCCTCACTTCCCCGCCCACTACCAAAATCAATATCCCCCTCAGTGTCCGCCTCCAATGCCGAGCCAGTTCCAACCCCAGGTGCACCCTCAACCCATTGTGCCCAACCAGCCCCAGGTGCCCCCCCAACCCAGCGAGCCCAGTCAGCCTGAGCCAACTCCCAAAGCAACAGAGCCCAAGCAGCCACCTCAAGGCCCCTCCCAAAGTTTGGACGACATACTCTCCTTCTACAGGAACGCCACCTGATACCTGTGTGGATTAAAAAAAACAAAGGTAATTTGTAATAAAAAAAATTCAACTGTGACAAACATGAGGAGCAACAATATTTCCCTCAAAGGATAATTAGCACACGTTACCCAATGTGCTATTTAGTGCCATTGTGAAATATTACACTTCTGTGGTTTAAAGATTTAATAAATAAGACAGGTTTGCTATTATCGTGACTTGGTTCTTATCTGAGAATACACATGCAGGACGACTTCAAATATGCTTTGCGTGCCACTTTAGCAGGTAGTACACATGCACAGTCCAATAATAGAAGAGCTGCGCCTTGACGTACAAATAAGACAACATCGTTGAATACCATTGCAAATTGCAATCACAGTTAACCTAGTAAAATATGAAAGCAATACTTCAATCAGAACTTAGTATTTTCATCTTTGTAAAGGTGTGATTTTTGCGAAGATGATGCATGTGTGGACTTCTGAGGTATACACCCTACAATTGACTGGCAACCAGTCTTGGGTGTGCTGCACCTCTTATCTAAAGTTGGCTAGGATGGGCTCCAGCTCCGCAACCCTAATGAGGACAAAACACTGGAGAATGTCTTTCTGATGAGACCAGTGAATGCCTGTTAAACCAACAACCACTAGATGGTGCTGCTATCAAAAATGTTGATTACAGTACTGCAGTGGTTTTGAAAAAAAAAATGCAGGGAATCAAACTTTCAATATGCCATGTCATGAATATCAGAGTCAAGATCACCATAAAGGTCACTCCTCTAAAAGTTGAGATTTTTTTTTCCATTGATCTTCATTTTCACTGTATTATGCAAATATTG
>CAAKHF010016403.1:59104-69143 GCA_901007745.1 Hippocampus kuda
CGCCCCCCCCCCCCCCCCCCCCCCCGTGATCGGGCGGGTCTTTGTCGCGTGAGACCACCGGTGTCACAAAATGATGCAATCATGTGCTGTCATCTTTCAATGAGACGAACTTTCTTTTCAGTGTGCTGTCATTTTTTTAAGGGGAAGTCAAAAGTAGAACATTTTCTTGACAATCATATGTGGAACCTGATGAAGTCAAGCAGTCCTTTCGAGCCATCTCCGGGACGGGGCGGGGGCGGAATTGGCCATTTTGTCGTGGATTGAAAATGACACCGCGGCGGCTGAGACCGGATCAGATGACCGACCGTGGCGGCTCACCTGTTTTCTGGGCGTGGTCGTGAGATGTTGGCGAGCTGAGCCCCCAGCGACCGTGATGTCATTTTTTTGGTCGGCGGCGAGTGGCAAAGCGGCCGCACTCCACCCGCCCCAAAGAGATGGCTCGAAGCTTTTGCCGCTGAAGTACTGGAATATTCAGCAGAGTGCCACGTATAGACGAGCGGGGCGCCGTATCGAACTTATTATAGCGCAGGTGTCAAACTCAAGGCCCGGGGGCCAGATCTGGCCCACCACATCATTTTCTGCGGCCCGCGAAAGCAAATCAAAGATGTCAACTTTCATGATGCTTACTGAAATCTCGACCAAAATTTCAAACTCTCATATGTCATAAAGAGTGATACTGTCAGCATTTTCTTGTTACCAACCCCCTCATTCCAGTAACTTCAACAATAGGTGAATAAATCGTGATTCTTGACTTCTTCATATGGTTTCAGTCATAACGGCCCTCCAAGGGAAATTGTAATTAAAATCTGGCCCGCGACAAAAATGAGCTTGACACCCCTGTATTATGGTCAAGAACGCTTATGACTTGAGTTCATCTTTTTTTGAAAAACTTCAAGAGGAAGGGCTTCAAGTTCCTGCGCTCAACTTGAAACATGGAAGCAAACATAGGCGGCGGCGCTCCAGCGGCAAATGAGATAAAAGCCGGGGCTGGCGTCCTTCTCGTGGAAAATCAAATCTTCAGCTCAGCCGTCTCTAAAATCAGGCTCACTCGACGTGCAAGAAGCCATTTACTGGCACTGAGTCACCACGAGGGGCTGCGCTCTCTGGCCGCAAAGCCGACTCACTTCACAACTTGTGGCATTTTGGCAGCTAGGGAACGACTCTTCCCGAAAGAGAAGCTTCGAGCAAGTTGACTGCGCATAAAACAAGGAGACCACACACCTTGTGTGTTAAGATCCAGTGCCATTTTTTTGCTCATCAAGTACAAGATAGAGTGTCCGTTTTTTATTTCATGATGATAAAACACATCATGAAGATTTTCGGGGGAGTGCGGGACGAGAACAGATTCGTGGCATCCACGTTCATTTTGATGATGAAAGAGATCCACTTGACTTTTGACACCAGACTAAATCATTTTCTGCACAGGAATCAAGTGAGTCAAGTTCCCCAAGGGCCCGACCTATATGCCCTGTGGTACACCGCCGTTCGATGAAACAAAGTCATTATACAGCAGCTGCGTTCAGAAGAACTAGAAACACGTACCGTTCAAGAAATGATTCCCTCCTCAGAAGACGCCGGCCGTCCTCGGCTGCTCTGCCGATGAACGCAAAGCAAATGTGCGCGCACATGGTGTGAGTGTGAGAATGGATACGACAGCCTCCTGCGACCTTCCACTTTCCTCGAGCTTTTCCGTCAGGAAGCTGTTCATCCTCTGCTTCACCACTTTAAGTGAGGTCGTGAGTCAACATGCTGGTTCTCTCTCTCTCTCTCTTACTCACGGGTAGGGCGAGAGAGAGCGAGAAAACGAGCAAACAGAAGACAACGCATACACACACACACACACACACACACACGCGCGCTGAGCGTGACAAAGCATATTTAGCCACCACACAGCATAGCAGGAAGTAAACAAGTACAAATGCTTTGTGAGTGTCCTAAAGTTGTTTTTGGAAGAATCTGTCCTTTCATTTTATTTTCTGATGGGAATTAATTTTTACGCCCTACATTTGAAAACAGGTACTTTCGAATCTAAACATAAATAGAATGACACAATTGGGCATTTAAAACCGCTAGATAGCTTCGTCTTTCAGTCCACTTACTAATGCGAAATGGCGTCCCTGTCGCGGCACTCGAATTTTGAGCAATGTCTTGAGCGCAAATTAAAAATACAGACGTTTGAGTACTCAAGTCATATATTCTTGATCCTCTGTGAAGAATAACCACAATTAGCGCTGTACTGATGAGGGAAGAGAGAGGAGTTGAGTCATCTCCATGAACAGTAGCTGTCTCTTTATCTTCTGCTGCCCCCAGGTGGCCAAGGCCGGCACACCAGAAAAAGTAGCACGCCAGCCATTCGCCGAAAATGCTTGCATTTTAGTTTGTTTCATCATTTGGAACAGGGGTCACCACGACCACATCGACTCGCCCACCGGACTGTTCTTAACAGCTCGGCAGTTACCCGGGAGGAGACTTTGTGATTTACTAGGACTGCTGTCCAAGTCATCATTTAAAAATGTAAGCACCGGCAGAGACTTGTCAAACTCAAGTGTGTCATGTGTTTTGTTTTTTTTTTTAAACACACAAATGTTTTGGTTTCCCCCATTCACCCTCTCCACCCCTCACGATCGACTCGGGACGATCCGCAGGCACCCCTGCTTTCCATAAACGAACGTCATTAATCAGAGTCACATGTAATGGCAATTCGAGGACATTCGTGATTTCAAACGTGCGTCTCAAACTGGCAGCCCTTGGCTTGAAGCTGTCCGCAAGAAGTAGCTCTTGGTTGGACTGATTTAGAGTTTACCCCTTTTTTTTTAAACTTCCAGATAGGAATCGATCCTCTTTTTTTTTCCAGCATTTTCATTGACGGATGTGTTTGTTTTGTTACGATTTGCGTCCATCGTGAACTTCGCCCTGAAGTCGAGAGGGCGAGTACTTTGGCCACTGGCCTTCCAGGATGAGGACGAGGAGCGGCGCAGCGAGTGACTCACTGCCCGCAGCCGCTTCCTGCCGCGTGCCCGGTGCTCGAATCAAAGACGGAGAAGAGAGGAGCGAGTCACGTTGCGGTCGTCTGACTCAGCCTCGGGGAACGAACGAGCGGGAAGGGAAGCGCGCGAGCCCGAGCGACGGGTCGAGAGGCTGGACGTGCGGGATGCAAGCCCGCTTCACAGTCACGGCTGAGGAATGCCAAAGACTGCCGGCTGAGATGCCTCCGCCGTGAGTCGCCGCTTGGCACCTGCCGCCCCCCCAACCACATCCGACTCCCGCGTTCCTTTTCCCAGTTGGCGTGTGGGCGGAGCTGCAGGAACGGAGAAGAGTAAGTCACAAAGCAGCAGAAGAATTCTGGAGTCGCTGAGTATTTGGCCTCGGTTATTTGTATGCGTCGCTGCTCCGTGTTGTTTCAAAGGGTGACAATGACCGCAATATCTGTGATCGTTTCCATCAGCAGAACTTTGGGCACTCGCGAGTCAAGGTATCGCTACCTTCCTGGATATGAAATTGTTTGCTGTGAAGCAGTAGTGGAGCCTTCATTTTAAACATATTTTTAAGTGAATTTCAGCTTCCATCGTGAACTACAAAAACAATCTGCGAATAGCACAAGGAGAAACTTGTACAATTTCAAAAATGGCGCGTCCGCTCAACCGAATGCGCTCCACCAAAGTAACACTTCCGCCTTGCTCGTCACTGTCAGGAACTCCGTGAGCGATGGAATCCACAACGGCGATTTGAATCAGAACGACTGTCACGGCGAAAAAAAAATCCAAAACAACCCAGACCAGCTGCCCCTCCCCTCACAACGCCGAAGAAGAGTACCGTTAGCTCCCATTGGTCGAGACTCCTGCGGACAACCCAACATCGCACTTGCTCATTGGTGCTTTGCCCTCCCCGCCCATAGTGACAGGAAGTAATTTAAATAGTGGCTGCTATTGGTCTGGAGGTCAAGTCACTCGATCTCGCGGCTCCCGATTGGTCCTTTGGTGTCTTTGCCTTTCCGCCCCAATTCATTTTGGAAAACCCCGAATTTATGCTCCAAAAGGACGTGCTGAAAGATGTGAACATCATGACCACAAATCACAAGTGGCTAGATTCATTGAAAAATGCGAAAAGCTATATCTTGGCCAACCTGAGCTATCTGGCGTGGACACGATGCAAATTCCATGTGTTAGGTGCGCTGGCTCCACAAGCATTTCTAGACTAGTCACCACAATTTGAACCTCAACTCTTATCGGTGGTGATCGCTCAGGCCAAGAAGCATCGAGCCACATTTACTACCTAAATGTGAATATTTTCTGCATGGGAAAGTTTTAATTTAGTCCCCAAAGTGAATTCTCTTCTTTTCGTAGTGCTTCCCTTGGCTGCAAACTAGAGCAACAATAGGACTGTTTAAGTATTCCTCATGTTGCGGTCAATAATTCATAGCGTAGAACAAAAATGCCTTTTTTTTTTAAACATGGTGTAGTTTACTTTGGTGAGAACCACCAACCACAACAACAACAACAACAAAAATCATGGTTCAAAACAGCTGTCCGAGAAAGAACCAAGGCAGACAGACATTTGAGTTGGTAGCTTGTGTTTCAAACAGTGATGGTACGTTAGACACAATACCATTTCTATAAGGTTAAAAAAAACAACAACAAAAGTTCCCCTCTTTTACGACTTGAGAGCTTGCATTGGGAAGAGGAAAGCAAATGAGGTTGCATGTAGCTCATGTTTGCTTGATTTCGATGCTATCAAAACAAAACCATAAAAAGTAACAATGCTACTTTGACTGAGGAACTGAACGCACAAACATCTCTTTTCAAATGGAGGGAGCAAGAGTAAAATGTGGTCCTAAAAATAAATACTCAAGTCAAGTAGAGAAACCTGAAGAAGAAGAAAAAAACCAAACTCTGCCCGAGCACAGCAACAAACGACTTGCACTTGCTTGCTTCCCACCATAAAATGAGTGCCCAGCATAAAATGTAAAAGTGTTCCTCCTCAATGCCGTCACTCGGCCTTCTTCCTGGCCGCCGTGACGCCGCTCCACACCTCGGTGTAGAGCAGCGTGCCCACGAAGACCACGGCCGTGCCTGCCCAGTGCCACGCCGTGAAGGGGTTTTGGAAGTACGCGATGGAGAAGATGAGGCTGAGGAACTTTCTCAGGGTCACCACCAGGGTGACGGTGAGCGAGGCGCACTCGGTGGTCAGGATGAACACGCCGCGGATGCACACGTACCTGAGCGGCGGCGGTTAAAGGCAGACACGACCACAAGCGGCAAAACCAGGCGGGACGGCGAGAAAAGGATACTGCGTGACCACGTTGACGAGGAGGTAGAGCCACATGACCGGAACGTTCAGTTGGACGAGCGGAACGAGCACCGGCGCTGCCAAGGGAAGATGTCGGCAAAAGTGGCGTCAGAAAACCCAGAGGGATCGTGGACATTAAATGGCAGTCGTTAAGAAGCTTTACCGTCAAATCTACGCTCATTTCAGCTAGCCTGCCTGGGGAATAGCGTATCGCGCAGTAGCATCAAGCTAGCAGACAAGATAACAAGGTAAGGTGTCTCCAGACGTGTGTTTTGCACGTGCTGATGTTGCCTGCGCGTGAAAGCAGCGGATGCTTGAATGTTTCGAGTCACCGCACCACAAATTGGCCGAGTGCTGAAATCGGCAGCGTTTGATCCGCTGTCGTTTTACGCGGACGTTTTGACAGTTAACCCCGACAAGAAACCAACTGCTTGAAGCCAGCACACGTGACGTGGCGTCTTTTCTGCACAACTGTAGGGGTGAGAGTCCTTCGGTTCCCTTCAAGTGATACTTGCAGCGTCAGCCGCAACAAAGCGTGAGTGGCTGCCTTTCCAGCAGCTTCTATATTTTGTTGTTCTGCTTCTTCCTTTCATAACTTTGCTGCTGTGAATTGGGAATTTCTCCATTGCGAGACTAATAAAGGTTTTCTTATCTTATCTTATCTTTTTTTGTTGAACGTGAGTGACTTAAATTGTCATTGATTGCATTTGGAAGCAGGGGGGAACATAAAATGAAATGCTGACGACTCGAAAACCGTCTCCAAGTCATGCTGACGGCGGGTGCGCGCGACTCACTGCTCTGACTGAAGAGGACGCAGTGGTTGTAGATGTCCGTGGAGAGGAGCAGGAAGCCCGGCAGAGGCAGGAAGTGCTGCAAGGGACGCACACGCACACACACAAACACACGTATTAAAAAAAAAAAAAGAGAGCAATGGCAAAGAGGAAGAAGCCAAGGATGATGTCATTGGTCAGAACAAACCCGCACACAAGGAGGCGCGAGACCAAGGAAGGCGGCAGTCCAGAGTACTCACGTTATAAAAAAGCGCCTCTTTGGAGTGCTTGCCGTACTTCTTGTACAGCGTCTCCTGGAAAATTCCCATGCGTGCCGACATGATCAGGGCAAACGTCAACATGCCGATTCCTGAATGGACAACGAGCGATCCGTTGGTCGGGCGGGACAAACGCGAGAAGGCCGATATTGCGAGCGACACAAACACGGTGAACTTGAGTTGTGAGCTCGGCCGCGGCACAAAGTGCAAAGCGAAGTCAAGGTACGGCCGGACGTTTGTTTGGAGCCGTGTCGCGGGCAACCTCACCGACAAGCCAACGCATGAAGGCGTAGAGGCCTCGCTCCTCCCGGCCCTCGCTGGCCACGTTCTGCACAAACGCGAGACAAAAGTCGGCAAAGAGAGAACGGCACCGAAACGCCTGGCGCTTGACGCTCCCGCCGCGTCGGCCGACTCACCACTTGCTTGGCGGACATGATGGTGCAGATGAAGATGCCGGCGGAGACAAACGCGATGGACAAATATTTGCTGGGCGAATACCTGCAGAGAGACCAAAGCAA
The DNA here is from genome assembly GCA_901007745.1 of Hippocampus kuda. Lineage (NCBI taxonomy): Eukaryota > Metazoa > Chordata > Actinopteri > Syngnathiformes > Syngnathidae > Hippocampus > Hippocampus kuda. Next base: position 65,957 of record CAAKHF010016403.1, read on the forward strand.
AGATCCCCAAAGGTGGCTGCGAGTCGGCGCGAGGGAGGAAAACGTGCGAGGCGCCCACCTTTTCTTCAGGAGGACGATGCCCAGGACCATGTTGGCGATGAGAGAGCCCTGCAACAACCCCGCCCCCCCCCGGCCCCCCCGACATCACATCAGAATTGAAAGCGGTGCTTCGATGCCGCTCCATTGGAATACGTCTTGACGTGGAACCGGTCAAAAACCTCAACTTGACTTTCATCGCGCTACTATTGACTATTAAAAAACTAGCTCGTGGCCTGGCCCAGAAATCAATTGAGTCAGGCAATCAATTCTTCCCGTTGAGGGAAGGTGTGGCCAGGCCATTTCAAGATTTGAAAACGAGTAAGTGATTCTTCAAAAGAACTCTGAAATGAGGAGCCAGTGAAGAAGGGCTGCCAGAGGAGGAGCGATGCGCGCCCTCTTTCGAGTGCCGGTCAAGAGGCGAGCGGCGGCGTTCTGGAGCAACTGGGGATGCCGAATGGAGGATTGGCCAATCGGTTTGGGGTAAGTCGCGGAGAAAAAAACAGAAAAGAAAAAAAACAACTGCAATTTTGGAGTTGGCACATTTTAAGCAGCATAAAAAAAATCAAACTCAACAGAGTTGGTTTTTAAATTGTTCCCCGGTGAAGTCATATCGGATCGATCTTCATCACGACCGGTCCGAAATGTCTCCGCCGTGATGACAATTCGCCGTGTCAAAATGTCACGAAGGCCGGTGAAGTTGGAGCTGGAAGCTCTTGCGCATTTCTTACCGATCTGAAGATCATGTGGAGCGGCATGGCGATGTTGAAGTTGAGAGCGTAGTTGTTGATCACGCTGACCGTGAAGAACATGGTCACCATGACCACATAGTTGCTGGCGGGGGGAAAGCCGGAAAGACGACGTCACGTCACGCCACGCCAACTCCGACGCACGCCGGGCGGCGACGCTTTCGAGAGGCTCACCTGATGGGGATGGCGGGCTTCTTGGTGCCCAAACGCGTCTCGAAGACGAATCCCTCCAACGCGATGAACACAAACTGCGCGAACGTGACGATGTTGCCGCATCCTGGGAACTCTCTGGGGAGTCGAGTCGCATTGATTTCAAAAGAAAAAAAAAACCAAAAAGATGGGCGAAGGGTAACCCGGTGGTCAACGTGACCCTGTTCCAACTTTGAGGGAATGACCCGACGGGAGGACTCGGACCGCCAGATAGTTTGCATTTTATGCAAAAACCGATGATCGCTTGTCATGTCACAAATTGCCGATTGATCAATGACGTCATTGATCGGATCCGCAAAAGTACACATCCAACAGATGGACTCTACAGAATGCACAGTCGCTCCACTTCTACTCACCAGTTAATGTCTTTCGACACTCTAGGTTTTTATCGTCTTGACGAAAAACGTGGAACAGAATTCGAGTTGCAAGCTGGGTCACGTGACGTTTCAACGCGAAAATGGAGGTACCGTCTACAGTCTACAACACAGCTGGAACGATTCGCTTTTGGGCTGCAGTGCATGGTCCAAAGTGCAGCAAGTCCATGCAAGAGTGCGCGTGTGCGTGGCACTAACCTCACAAGCAGCTCGAGAGAAACCACGTTGCTACAACATCCTACAAAAACCAAAAGAATGGCGGAAACGGTGCCCATGGCGGCTCGCCGAAACGCAAGTTTTAAAAAAAAAGCGTGAAGGAAAGCATGCCGGCCTTCAAGCCGCAATTGGAGTTCCCTCGAGAGGCCGCCTGCTGCTTGGACACCAACTCGCCGAAACACGTTCAGTGCTCCGCGCTTCCGGGTGCGCGGAGGCTCATGGGAGTTGTAGTTCAAGACTCACAAATCATCATTCGCGCCCGTAATTTGAAATATAGACGCTCCCCAACTTACGAACGTCCAAGTTGCGAACAACGGTACATACGAACATTTTTTTCGGGGATGTCGAAAAAGAAAAAAAAAGTTATATTTTGTATTGCGCGCATTTTTCCGGGTACAGGTACTGTAGTGCTTCTTTCTGCCGCTAATACCGACGTGAGGCGCTGTGAGGAGGAGAAGGAGGAGGAAACGCCTGTCCCCATGAAGAAGTTCGAGACGGAACTCTTGGCCGAGGGCTTTTCGCTCATAGCGAAAGCCATCGCACTCTTCGAGCAGCAAGACCCGAATGTTGAATGTTGCACAAAGGTTGCAAATCAAATGAATGATGCTAAACAGTGCGACTACATCATTTATGATGAGAAAAAGAAGAAAACTGTGCAATCGTCGTCAGATCGCTTCTTTCGGCCAGTTTCTACTACACCCTCCAAGGAAGACACTCGTCAACCCTCATCTTCTTCTCTTGGACCCTCAATTTCTTAAGCCTTCGAGTACATCTTCCAAAAGTAAGTTAAACTTCATTTTATTATACTTATATAAACCTTAAACATACTTATATAAGCCTTAAACATAACATCCCATACAAAATATAGCACTGAAGCAACTTACGAACGAATTCAGCTAACGAACGATCCTTCGGAATGTATCTCGTTCGTAAGCTGGGGAGCGTCTGTACTCGCAGTTTTAGTCACAGCACTACCTCTAAATATGGGAATGCCATCTTCAGACGCGTGTGACATGATTGTGAGGACATTTTTTTCGGGGGGAGACGTCCCCATTTTAAGGGAAATTCCAATCAGATTGCCCATTGCTCAAAGTCGAGTTGAGGGATGTTCCGGAGCCACCTGTGAATGGTGAAAAGATGTGTTAAAAAGTCACCCCCCCAAAAGTTTCACACAAACACTGGTATCAAACTCACGGCCCAGGGGTCAGATCAGGCCTTCCGTGTCATTTGATGTGGCCGGCGAAAGCAAATTGTGTGTGACAACTTCCATGACCCTGACTAAAGTCCGTAGTGAAATGTCAAATTGTCACGTGAAAGAAACGAGATATTGCAATCCTTTTGTTAGCTTCTTTACACTCACTCGTACAAACAACGAACAAATAGTTGACTGATTTCAAAACTAGTTATTCATCCATTTTTGGGTACAATAATAGGATGTGATGATGAAACACTTGTTTGGTTTTACTGTCGGAACGGCCCTCTGACGGAAGACGTTAACTCACCTGACATAGAACACGGGTTGGTGTTGCCCAAAACACCGGTTTCTGACGACAAAGCGGAGTAAACGGATAATTTTTGATTTAACCCCCCCCCCCCCCAAAA
>CAAKHF010016406.1:2854-24807 GCA_901007745.1 Hippocampus kuda
TGTAAGCAAGGGTAAGCTAAAGCTAAGCTCAGCTAAACTAAGCAGAGAGAGAGAGAGAGAGAGAGAGAGAGAGAGAGAGAGATTTTGGGTATATAGACAAATTATTTCCGAGTACATGAAGAGCTGTTGAAGGTTGAAGCAGAGGTCAGATGTTAGCCTCACTGTCAAAGCCTCGGGATTTGTTGTTGCTGGTGTCCAAGTTCACACCACGACAGAACTTCCCTGGGGCCTCTTTGATGTATCACAGGAGTCCCACACAGACCAGTGAGGGATACCATCTGCTTTCCATCAGGGGGTGCAATAACACGCCGTGTGCATGGATGTGTGTGTGTGTCCTTTTCAGATGGTCGCCCGGCCCACGATGTGTGTTTTAAGAAGGTCAATGAAGCTGGCGACATGTATGGCAACTGTGGTAAAGATCTGTTTGGGAAATACAGGAGCTGTCAGGATAGGTGAGGTATACATTACGCATATTGTACTTGGACAACTGTAAATGTGGCAATCATTTCATTTTTAAACAATTATATTTTCTGTATGATCCAAACTCAATCATTTGATGATACTCTTTCTTTGTTTGCGCCAGAGATGCTAAATGCGGGAAGATCCAGTGTCTCTCTTCAGCTTCCAAGCCGATTGAGAGCAATGCAGTGCGCATCGAGACCACAGTGAGCGTGGGCAACAAGAGGGTGCAATGCATGGGAACACACGTTTACAAGCCTGGGCAGAGAGACGAGGAGGTGCAGGGTGACACTCTGGACCCAGGCCTCGTCATGACTGGCACCAAATGTGGAGATGACTCGGTAAGACTACAATAATATCATATCAATATGTATTGTCTGTCTTTTCACGTCACTATTTGAGTTGTCAAAGCCCCCTCCAGAATGTTCATTGATCACTTTCAATAGATTTGCTTCAATGGCGAATGCCGTAACGCATCTTTCCTGAAAGCTGATGACTGCCATTCCAAATGTAATGGACATGGGGTGAGTTTTGTGTGATAAATCCATTGGGGTACCTTGAAGGTACAAAAGTTTGAATAATTGAAGCCCGCAAAGACTCATTTCACTTCTAAGTACAGAATTTCATAAGACCGTAATGAAAAGGACTTGAATAGTGGTTGTCCGCTCTAATAGTATTCAAGCTTCAGTTAACGCCATTTGTGTCTTCCGCAGAACCCCTCCCCTCTAAACCCCCCAGTAAAAACAGAGAAAATAGTCCAACCATTACATCATCTGTCATTACCACGTGAACACTGCGATGGTGTTTTCAATCAGGGTTTAGTCACTGTGATCTGTTTTGTACAAATGCAACCTCATTTTATAATGTTGGTAAAATATTACAATCTTTCCGTTTAATATAGTAGCAGTGTTTGACACAACATGTATTCAAATAAAATGAAGTCAAACAAGACTGATGGCCACATTATTAAATAGTCATCATTTCAAATATTACATGTGTTGAACTATTTCAATTGGTTTAACTGAATAAGCATAATTATTAAAGGTGATTTGAATAATTTTGAGTGCAATTTTATTATACAGTATATCGTATTCATTATATGATATTGTAATATTCTAATTAACCTTCATTCTTTATTTGTGGAAGATGCAAATTATTGACTGTCATTGAATATTATTAGGAACAACGTTAAGAGAGACCAACTCTGTATTTTCTTGCACTGTCACTTCCTGTTGGTAACTATCCATGTGGCCCAATAATTTGCTTCTGCAGGCCTAAAATGTGGTACAACTGAAAGATTCTGACAGGTCATTATGACGCAAAAACCCGTGTCCTCATCTCTTGCCAGCTGTGTAACAACAACCACAACTGTCACTGTGAGAGTGGTTGGGCCCCACCTTTGTGTAACCAGAGAGGGCCAGGCGGGAGTGTGGACAGCGGACCTGTCATCAGTCACAGTGAGACAATGTCTTTCAGCACGTATCAATATTATTTATTTGGAACCACATGCCTTTCACACACTCTATTCCAACAGGCAACCTCCTTCCGGTGCTGCTGGTGCTTCCTCTGCTTTGCTTTGTCGGGTTGGCTGTTGGACTGTGGTGTTGCTATAAACACAAACTCCAGCCGCTTAAAACATCGGCTCCGCCACCCGCACCGAGGTATCTAGTGCTGAAATTGCCGTAGTAAGTCTCTTTGCATTTGCTTGACTTGTCCAAACATTTTTGCGCATGTGCTTGTGTTCGGACCTTCAGTAGTTCAGTCCCAGTCGAAGCCAAGCCCCTGCATGCAGACGGTCATGTGAATGGTCACACCAACCCAACGTTCTTGCTCAAGAAACAAGACTTGGAACAACAGGTAAAATCCAAAATACTTCAGACTGTCCCATTTTCATAGCTTGTGCTTTGGCACTGATGTCATCATCTAAAACGGGGGTGTCAGATTTCACATTGTGGGCCACCTATGGCCTTGGTAGATGTAAAGTGGGCCAGACCATTAAAATTATACTATACTCTGCTATAAATAACCAAAATAATGTCTTTCCTTTGTTTTGGTCTAAAGAAGCACAAGAACATTTGGAAAATGTTGAAATGTAATAAACAGATCTTTTACAAAACATTTCATGAAGCTCCTTAGATTTATCATTCACATATATGAATTGCAACTGATCCCACTGATTGTACAAAGGCACAAAACTTTAACAATTGGTATTGAAAAATATAGTAATGCACTTTTAAGATTAAACGAGATTTATAAAGAAAGGAACTTTTAAACCATTTACACGTGCATATAAAATCTAAATGTAATCCCTGCCTACACCTTACAAACTAAAGAGAGTGCTATTAAATGTGGAAAGAATAAAGTATTCACATGTCCTTGATAGCGTCTGCTGTGTTGGGTCTGTCTTAGTGACGGACTGAGGCTGCTGTTGTCTTCTTCTCTGATCAAAACAATGTTGTCTTTTACTCTGATTTAAACAGTGTGTCCCCTAGCGGATATTACATGAATGGCACCTTATTAAAAATATTCATTCCGTGTCTTATATGCATGTTTTCACTTTTAAATTATCCTGCGGGCCTGATCAAACCTCGTTGCGGGCCGGTTCCGGCCCGCGGGTCACATGTTTGACACAACTGATCTAAAAGGACTCCAGTATTACTCGCTGTTCGAGTAGCTATCCAAAATATTTTATTTATTAAGTCCGTTGGGAGAATCTTTTCCATGTCAATGATGTAATGTAGCTCTTCTCCAAGACCACCAGAGTCCACCAAGTCCCGTCCGTCCCCTTCTGAGGCAGACGGGTGCGGCTTCAGAAAGAGCCCCCTGTTGTCCCCTCTATCGCATCTCCCAGCCAATATATTATGAAAAGCTAATAAAACCTTGAACTGTGTCACCATACACCCCCTCTTCACATGGGGGAGGCAGCTCTTGCTCGGACTCGCTGTCTCCATCATCCTTTGACTCAGCCATGTCAGCATTTTGAAACAGATGTAATGCTTCGTCTGCTCTTTTTTTTTAATCGACCATGGTGACTTTTCTTGAAAATCGATGCCGTCGCTGAAACGTGTTTTGCGATGGAAACCTGTCCCAGGAATAATGACTCATAAATATTTTTATGTATTTTTGATACAATAAAATGGCAAATGTTGACAGTGCACTACCTCGGCATATAGTACAAAGCGATTTCAAGCAAGCTGTTAGTTCCCACGATGCACCAGCATCGGAGTGATACAGACTCAATAATCTGGTCTCGCTGTCGATTCTGGCACTGGAAATGGATAACTAGTGCCGTCCAATCACTTTAAGTTCCTGGTGGGCGTAACGAATGTTCGCCAGAACCGATGATGCATGACAAGCAATCAAATAAAAGCGCACTGTAGACTGTTAGCCCCTCCGTGCTTAGCATGAATGCTACATGTCTTATATTAGTAATAATGTACACTCCTGCAGCTCATTACTAAATGAGAAGAAAGAGTAGCATGTACCGATAAACCAAAGGGACACTCACATGCAAACCACATTGTTTAAACGGGTTCCACCCTTAGCGTTCTTACAACTGCTAAATCTGTGCGAGTGAGTGAGTGATTGATGATAACATATGTACACGTGTAAGTGGCCATTTATCAAGTCCGAATAAACTATTCTGTCCATTTTCTTCTTTCTTTCATTATCGTGACAAGTCAACTTGTAAGTCAAGGAACCACTGTCAGGTGAAGCCAGCTCAGCTGTTTGCAGGAGATCAGGACTGAGCCCAACTACGAATTGCAAAAACTATATTTACGTCAAACCAGAAAGGTTTGGAATTGCACACATTTGTAATATGTGTGTATGTGTGTGTGTGTGTGTGTGTGTGTGTGTGTGTGTGTGTGTGTGTGTGTGTGTGTGTGTGTGTGTGTGTGTGTGTGTGTTTCCACAGAGAAAGTCCTCTCCTCATCTGAGCCAAGCTTGTCCAACCCGGCCCAAACATGTTTCCGTGCGTCCTGTCGTGAAGCCCCCACCTGTTCCGGCGTTGGCTTCACAACACAGTGAGTCTCGGAGTCTTATCCAGAGACAATCCTCACTGAGCAACGCTCATTTTAGACCTGAGCTGAGGCGAAAGCAGGCTCCTCTGCCACCTTCATCTGCACTTTCCCCCTCCACATCCCGATCAGAGCCTCCCAACAGGCCCCCGCCACCTTGTCCTGGAAGCAGACCAGCAACGGTGAATAGTATTTGTTGGACTTACACAAAGCCGTGCATGAGTCATGAACAGCATGTCTTTTCGTTGTGACTTACAGCACCAATCGAGAGGCCAACTCGTCACCGCTGATGCACTGCTGATGGGAAAGGCTGCTTTGGCTCCATCTGTTGAACATAAAAAGCCAAACAGGTAACTGATGAAGTTTTAGACTGCATTTACAATGTGTGGCTCCATTGAACCAATTTTGAAAGTTTTTTTTTTCCTTTTGTGGCGCAATTCGTTTTTACGTCATGGCAGCATGAATAGAAAATATGCATGGAATCGGTTATCTTCAAGTTGGATATGATACAGATAGTTGCCAGTGCAAGTGGAATTTAAACAGAACGCTCAGGTGTACTCTGCCAACAGCATCTTGACATCTCAAAATATATGGATTGATGATGTCATGTCAAACAACATAATCACCTTACAAAAAAAAATCCTGCTGTAACGCTGTAAATCTGAATTACAGTGAAAGCATAGACACGTAAAGTATTTTTCATCTTTTTTTTTTTTCATATTTTGGCTAATCTTGCTGGTGGCAATTCCATTTGATTTCGAACCTTCCGCTTCTTCCTATGGAAATGTTTTCTTTTTAGTTTAAAACGGCTTACCTTAACTATTTCTGCGCTGCGTTGGGACCAGAGCTAGCTGGGGAGATGGTTCTTCAATCTGTTGCCGAATTCTTTGTAGTGTATTCGATTAAATGACTTGCAAATCATTGTATTCTGTTTTTATTTATGTTATTGTTTTAAAGATACTCTTCATCTTATTGTCCCCCTCCTTCCAGATCTTGAACCTCAGGGAGATATTGACCATGTAATCTAAGATACTTGACCCACCCCCAGACCTGGAGACTGCATTTTATTTATGCGGTGGCCAAGTGGAAACAAATGTGAATGATTTTATATGTAGGCAGTGTCAAGTCGCTGGAGTATTTATTTTCAAATAACAAAACAAAACAAAACATGAATGTTTACAGTTTAGATCAAAGATGGTGCCTCTAAAAGTGCATCGGCAGTAAATGGATATCTTACATTAAGAGAATAGGCCAGTGCTGAAATGTTAATGCTTCTTATTTGTGGGTAATATTGGGATTTTAAGTGGACTCAAGGGGACCAGTCGGACGCCTTGCAGAAAAGATGCATGCTCATTTTGATGAGAGGCATGTCATAAGTGATTTGTTATATTATTTTAAGGCCACTTTATATTTTACATGGGATTTTTTTTCCATAGTTTTATTTTAAGACCTTTGTACATACCGTAAATATTCTGTAAAATAATCTCTCACTAAACTCTACAGGCAGTGAGATTTTTGTTTTACCCCAAACTTTGGTGCTTCGCTTTATTTTTCATGTCTGCGAAACTTTCTTGAATTGCACCGTAATTTTACTTTAATCAAATGTGGAATCTGTGTAAATGAACATTCGATGTTGCTTGTCCTTCATGTATGCATCATTGTTGATGGGAGGCATTGCGATAGGGAAGTGCCATGATGAATGTACTGTTCAAGATCAAGACTTTGGAAAGTAACTGGTGTTCCAATATGGATAGCAAGGCTGCCATATTGTGTCTTCTCCAAAGATCTATGCAAACTCAGGCACTGCAACATTGAATTTTCAACTGGAATTCAATAAAATATTTCATGTTTCACATTCTTTGTCACCTTTTGGAGGTTTTATTGGTCACAGTTCAACTGAAGAATAACACTGTTCAACACATTTTTCAACATCACCGTTCGAAATGATTTTTTTTTTCTCTTTGGTATGCTGATTCAGAATCGGTGCTCATTTTTTTGTCAAACACATCAGGTTTTCATCATAATATTACAACAGTAATATAATATGTTTAATCAGATTAATGAGCTGAGGTTTAAGTTCAGAAACAGGCGCAATTATTATTATTTTTAGTAGCTACAAATTTCAATGCATGGCAAAAAAATCTGTATTGCTCGAGCTCTTTTGGTCAAACTTTAAAACAAACATCCCTACTTAAACTTTGCTGATGAGCGGTATAATTATATTTGGATTTAATTCATGGATTTCACTTTTTCAAAGTAGACTGTATAAAATAGGTTCATGTGGATGAAACACAATTGCTGCAAGTGGTTCACACAGCCACATCAGTACCTTAGTCTTAGTGTCTCTTACCGGGCTGCTCTCTGATTTATTCTAATCAAAAGCCTCCGAAATAGCAGGAGCAGACCACACACACACACACACGCACGCACACATTCACACGCACACACTTATACATATAAATATGTACTCGGGACCCTCTATAGAAGTAATTTGACACTTGGGGACACTTGTCTGCATCAGCAGACAGGTTTAATTGCAAGCGCCCCCTCCCGCTGACCACAATTAGTCTGACGAGCGTGTCACTTCCTGGAGTGATTCATTTATAAGAAATGATGATTGGCTGAGGGATGAAACACCCCTGCCTTTTCTCGCAGCAGGGGGACACTGCCAGGGGGCAGTAAAGAGACGACCCAGCCCCACCGAAAGACCTGATTAGGTTTTCGCCGATTAGATGTTGATTATCTCAACCTTTTCGAAACATTTTCTCTCTGATTAAAGCTTGATTATTTTATTCACCCTGATCCCTGATATCAACCTCACATCTTCTCCTGTACTATAGAACAGCGGTCCGCAACCTTTTTTGCCCCACGGACCGGTTTAATGTCAGACAATATTTTTTGCCTTTAAAGGTCGGATAAATACAACAAAATAATCTGATATGACCTGCATGAAAGCTGTGGTATTTTCTAAACATGATAAACACGAATCATGACACGAGGAATGTCCAATCTGGCCGCAACACTCTCTGGTTGCTAAGGTAACATTTAAACGTGTTTTCAAAATAAGATAGACCGCAGACAAAAAGTGCATGAAAATTACGGGCTTGGTGCGTGGGAATCTCCCATTGAGATAGATCCGTATGTTAGGTTCAACTCCTGAAACTGTCTATTAAATGTAGCCTTCTTTTTCTTGAAAGTCATAGGCTCCTCTTCTGTCGCCTGGCTGGGCCTTTTCCCCTTCCAAAAAAAAAAAAAAAATTGCAAGAACTTTGTTTTTAACTCATTTTGCTAGCTCCTGGGTTTCATATTAGCGGTAACCTATCGCGTGACCAAGAAGCCCCGCCTTGATCTGCGTCAAGAGTGACTTAATGTAGACGGATGTAACAGAGAAAATAAAACATCTTTCAGATTCCGAAATGAATAAAACGGAAGGAATGTAAGTTATTTATCCTTTCTATGCGGCCCGGTACCAAATGGCCCACGGACAGGTACCGGTCCGCGGCCTGGGGGTTGGGGACCCCTGCTATAGACTAATGGGGCCCCAGACACTGTTGTACTGTACTGTTGTATGATTACCCTTTGGACATCAGCGAATCTGGCCAACATTAAATGCATTTCTTCTTGCCCTCTGTGTTTATGGCCAGGTCTCCGCTCCAGGGAGTGAAGGTGGCTTATATAGTTGAGTATTGCTCTCATTGAGGCGCTTGCTTCAGGCAAAGAAAGGTCAACATCAATGATTAATGAGAGGCAAAATGTCACAAGCAGGCGAGGCTGTAGAAAAGTGTATTCTGGATGGACTTTTCGACAATGCCGAAAACATTTTGCCGGCAGCATAAAAAATGTCAAAAATAAACCATCCGCCATCTCAGATCAAATCTGACAGCTTTCATTCGTCGCATTTATAATTTTTTTGATTTTGTTTGTTTTGTTTTGTTTTTTTGCGACAGCTCTCATTAGCTACATGCAGATCAATGAGGAGCAGAGAGAGAGAGAGAGAGAGAGAGAGAGAGAGAGAGAGAGAGAGAGAGAGAGAGAGAGAGAGAGAGAGAGAGAGAGAGAGAGAGATCACTGAAGGGATGTTTGGAGGTCCATCATTTCAAGAAGGGGGTGTGCTTGTCCTTCCTTGGATCAATGCCCAAACTTCCTTGCAAGACAGAGCAATCAAATCATTTGATCACATTCACATATTTTGATGACCAACATGGAAGCAATTCCAACATGGGTTTAAATTAAAAAAACAAACAAAAAAATATCGATGGTTCAGTCAATCGACTAATATTGAATAGACTTCTAGGAGTCTCTTACAATGTGTGGCAACGGATGTTGTAACTGAATCCAAACTTGCAATGCAATGATTTTTTTCACCTTCACAGGCCGTTGGACTTACAGCACTACAGGCCTTGAATTCTTAAGAGGAAAAGTGCTTAATTTGTCTAGAGAATGTAGATTTGTCAGGGAACGGACGCATGCTAATGTTGCTTCACCCTGAGTGCATATCTGGCATTCATTTGCGCAAATGAATCTGCGCAGCCAGAATAGTGCGAAAGAATATGATGGCCCTTTGAGAGCGGTAAACACACCTGTCGATTTTTTTTTTTTTTTGCCACGTTTGTGTGTTCCCACATCTTAGAAAACTGTTTCGGTGTTGGTACATGAACTTTTGTCTCACAAGCATGATGATTCATCGAAATGCAAAAATATTCTCAAACAAGAGTTGAATATTATAACAGATTTTCTACATGGCTCTAGACCAATTAGAATTCATGTTGAAGGAGGAGCACCCTAATCCCAGCGTAATACACAGTAAGGCATTACATTGATTGGAACTATAGGCATCAAAAGAGACTTTGGCAAATCTAAGGGGAACTACGTAAAACAGAATTTCATTAGATAATGGAAGTAGAAGCGCATATGTTCAATATTTTCTGAATGACATCAACGTCTATGACGCCTTCAAGAGCGTAGCAGAGCTTCCCAATTGTACAGCCAAGGCTTCCTTCTTTCATTTTCCAGCGTTGCAGAGTCTGGTGCACCATCTCCGCTAGGCCGTCCAGAGAGAAGTCATGCTCGATGGTCTCTATTTCCACGTCGCTCAAACCCAGACGCCGTGCATACAACTTCCATTTGGCGCCAATGTTTTTCCTCAGAACTTCAAGGTGCTCTTCGGTCACAGCACACTTCTCTACACGTGAAAAGGGAAAGTAAAGCACATTTTACCACTGCTTAACAGCTAAGCACCTTTAAATGCGGTGTTCCACAAGGAACCATCATTGATCCCATATGTTTTATGTGCGATACTTGGAGTAACCTAAATAATAGTCCTGATTTTAACGAAGATATCAAGGCCAATATTCGGGTAAATGCATGTAATAAAAACAACGTGAACCTTATTTGTTCCCTGCCATTGGCTGGCAACCAGTTCAGGGTGTACCCCGCCTACTGGATTTTACTGCTTAACTCATTTTCCACAAACACAATATTAATCAGAATGCTGTGTTTAGTTTGAAGAGGCTGCAAAGAACATATTGTCAAGAAAATGTTTGGGTTGATTTACTCTTAAGGATCTAGAATAAATCCGGCTTGCATTAAACATGTAAATAAACTGGAATAAAACCAAAATGAAATGACAAGATTTACCATATTTCTGAATTCCTTCTCTGAGCTGAGAGCTGGTCCATATGTTTCCCGGAAGTAATGAAAAACATTGAGTGGGATCGTAGTTGTGGATACTGAGGTTGTTGTTGTTACCAATCTGGATTCCCCTTGCATTACTGATGCAAAGAGACCCTTCAAGATCAACACAAGGTATGTTAGCGTCATCAGAAATTGTCATATAGTGTACATCACAGCTGTTCAAAATGAGGTCTACCTGTCCATGTACCGGAATCTTGTGACACTCCACCCTTCTTCAAGTCGCGAGCATACCCTGATGTTTCCGACACTGAGGAGGTAGGCCAAGACTGCTGGCGGATATAGTGGGAATCTGGATGTTCCTGATTGAAAGGTGGCAGGGAATTCATGCTGGTAGATGTTTGTAAGAGGGATGACTTTGGCGTGGAAGCAGTCATTGGCTCGTGGAGGCGGGCAGCAGGATGATATCGAGTATCTTCCTGGCTGCTGGGCTGCACAGGTTCCGCTTTTGTCCAGGAATGGACAGAGGACACGAAAGGAGTGTTGTGCTCCGGTTGGCTCGGTGTGTTATTTGTAACACTAGACAGGATATTTGGGGAGTTTTTCTGGGGCTGGCTATTGATAATGTCAGACTGGCTGTCGCATTTGTAGCTGCCATGTCTGTGATAGTCTAACTCCTGTTGCAGTTTCTCCTCCAAGCAGACCTCTGGGTCCATGTGGGCTGCCCCTGACTCTATATTTGTTTCATATGAGATGGCATCGATGTCCTCAATACTGGCTTCAACCGGCCCATTGACACTTTTTACTGTGCTCTCCAGAAAAGCTGGACAATCTGTAAGGTAAGAACAGTTCACATCATTTTTTATTTCTGAGCATGCGCAGCATTTGACATCAACAGCAGGATAAACAGTTGATATTAATTGATTGAGTTCATCCACGTCAGTGATGTAGCAGGTTTATGGGCTGGAGGTTTTATTTTTCTTATTTGAATGTTGAGTGCCACATGTTCTTTTGTCTTTCTATTCTGCTTAAACAATGTGGTTTTGTTTAGTTGTGAAGAAAATTACAGGAGCTCTCAATACATGTGAATGTGGTAGACACGTTAAATTCCAAAAGTGAAATGTGTTTAGTAGATAGATTCAGTTAACAAACAGGACTTGACCTTCTGAAAATCATTGTCCTATCTACTTTACTGCATACAAAAATATTGTCACTTCCCAGTATGTAACATTCCAATTTTTTGAATTGTAAACTTGGGCTTGTCATTAGCTGTACGCTACAATCATTCAAATCATAGAACATAAAATCTGAAAATATTTCACTTTGTGTAGTGATTGTAAACAATATGAATTTCATGTTTTGCATTGAACAGCTGAAATAAATGTGCATTCCCATGATATTGAGATGCATCTCTCGTACCTACGAAGAAACCTTTTATTTTTTTTAATGAAAGTAGAAATTACTTTTGGCATCTTCTGACATGTTATGCCACGTCTTTTATTAAACCCACATTTTAAATATGAATATTTTGATCCAATATTTGTTGTCAAAAAAAAACATTTTTGCCACAAATTGATTTAATAAAATTGTTAATAACCATATACCCCGTCAAATTATAAATGATCCATTGATGGAATAATACCTAATGACCTAATTCAAGCCGTCAGGACAGCCATCAGTGCTTACCTGTTGAAATACATTCATCAGTCATTGATAGAGACTTCATTTTGTCAACCAGCAGCTCTGGGCCTTCGTACAGAGCCTGCATTCGAAAAATTAAATCAGTCAATCTTAATGTCGTCAAGGTGTCAGCATAATCCAAACATATGCGATATATTCACCTGCAGATGAACTAAATCTTTCTCCACATGTGGTGCCAGCTCCGTCTCGTAGAAGGGACGAAATAGGTTGTAGCACTCTGTTAGGAAAGAAGTCGATTGAGGAAGAAAGAGGTCGCACATCTGAAAATAAGTCCATTTAAGGATGATACACTAATCGTGTGGTGGCAAGCCTACCTAGAAATGTCGGTCTTTGTACTGCATTGTGTTCCCAGCACATCAGCATGAGGTTTATGATCTCTGCCGGCGTGTTGTCGGGGATGAGGTCCATCGCTGGGCGGTCGCCGTTGCGGACGCACTGGCTGATTTGATCTTCATTTCTGGCATCTGGACAGATAGAAAAAAGATGCCTGGTTTGATCTCGCTTGTTACATTATGCAAGTGAACCACTGTTAATTCCAAAGCCTAAAGAAAACAGTCTTACTAATTTTATTAAGATTTCCGGAGCTATGACTCACCAAAATTTGGGGGTGTTCAACTTTCCGGTGAAATGTGAAGATGAACCAAAAGTACACTAACCTTTACTAGTGAACTTAATTTGTCCTTGTCTACAATTTTGAATGTCCAATTGTTCATCAACATTTCTGTATTTTTCACACAACTTGCTTTTCTCTCACAAGTAAGTTTCTGGTTTTTGGCTTCAGTGAAGTAAGTGACCATCCACCTCATTTTGTAATAATACGTCGTCTTTATCACGATAGGCTAGTGAGGTTTAGAACACGTGCCCCAAGTCAAGCCTTAAAGATGGACCTTCGAAATTATGATAGTGATGAGGTCGACGTTGATGATCCATATCAAGCACATTTTTTTCCCTTTACACTTTTAGAATTGTCTAACAAACTTCATCCAATTGGAAGGTGCAGGGTAGAGAAGGAACATATTGGAAAATCATGGTCGACAGAAGGTTTTCCAAGTGCATACAAACAGGAGAAGAAGTACGTAATTTATAGGAAATTTGTAAATCAAGACATTCATGGTGGGCCATAAGCTTCATTAGTAAAGAAAAGTAGAAGTTTCATGAAAACAAATCGGTATTTCAGTAATTCGAAACAATGCCATCTTACTTGCATAGGGCTCTTTCCCTGTGACGACCACCCAGACCACGATTGCGAAGCTGTAGACGTCGGACTTCTCAGTGGAGATGGCGTTGACACTCTGCAGGTGCTCGGGCGCCATGTAGCTTAGCGTGCCCGCAGCCCTCGTCCTGACTGACAGGCCCGTGCGACTTTTCTTGAGAGATTCCTCCTTAGTGAGTTTACTCCACGTCTTGCAGGTGGCAAGGCCAAGGTCGGCAATCTGGCCAATGGGGAAAAGCGATTATCGCTACGGGTAACAATCAGAACCATCTGCTATTGGTGAAAATTTGCGATTTGGAGAGACAATATGACCCTGCAAATATATTTAACGAAGAACAAAGATTTTTAAAAAAATGGATTGAACAACAGCATCAATTTGCCGGTCCAATTTCATATCACTATCCAATTTCAAACCAAAAATCAAGACTGTTGCCTATAGATAAAATGCCAAGGGGCCTCATGTCAAGGGGGGTGAGATGTACAAAGGGCCAGTGGACCAAACACCATATTGTCGGTTTTCTTTTCATTGAAGAAGTTTCATGCCTTGCAGATTTTGGCTTACAGACAGGACAAAAGTGGCCTTAAAAAGAAAGTGTCCTAATTCCTGAAAGGGACATTACATACAGTAGATCTGACTATTATATGCATAGCAGTGAAAGAAAACACCATGCTTTCTTAAGATGGAACGCAGGAGCAGCAAATACAATGAAAACAGCAGTGGCCCAAAACAGCAGTGGCCCTAGAATTGAACCCTGTAGAACAGCATAAGACAGTGGAGAGAAACAAAAAAACAACAAACACAAATAGTCCTGCTTGCCAAATAGGATCTATATCATTTAATATATCTAAAATGGGATAAATAGGATGTGCGTATTGTCGTGACTGTGACATTGTTGACTCTGTATGTGAGTGTTGTCGCAAACAGCAATTCCTGAGTGCATGTGCTCATTTGATTTTTGGGTTTTACTGTTGCCACAGCATTAAATAAACAGCTGAAAAGTGCATCGGTCACTGTGGATCTCCCATGTGCAAGGGTATGACAGTAAACAAGTACAATATAATAGAGCACTAAAACCACATTACAGGATGGGGAACATTTTACCTTGATGTGAAAATCTTTGTCAATTAAAATGTTCTCCGGCTTGATGTCCTGATGTACGACTTTCTTCTCGGTGAGATACACCATCCCTTCTAAGATCTCTAAGATAATTCTCCCCTTGATTGATACCGGCACAGTGACCTACATATATAGCAGGAAAGAGTGTATTAGACTTCATCAGACATAAACTGTCAACTATGGAGCGGGCGCAGCATTCACCTTCTCCAGCATGGCCAGCAGGTTGCCTCTGGGCATCAACTCCATGACCAAAGAGCAGCCTCGCTCCTCCATGATGACGCCCAGCAACCTGACCACACGCTTGTGGTTCAGGCTCGCCATGATGCTACCTTCTTCCAGCAGAGACCTCTTGCTCTCCCTGGATTAATTTGGAGAGAATGGAGAAGATTTAAGTGATGGCAAAATAGTACGTGCTCATTTCCACCAGCCACCACTGCTGATTTTGATGGCCCTGGGCAGATTCGACTGACATGGCAGAAAACAGAGGTGACAGTTGGACTGGACAAAAAAACAAAACAAAAACTGATACAGAATGCAGAGCAATTTGAAGTAATTTGACTTCTACTAAGACAACTAGGCAGATATTACATTTAGGTTTGAGATGGAAAGAGGTAGAAAGGGGATGTTGCAGATTAGTTTTAGTTTCACTGCGGAATGCAATAGGGAAGTTGAGACAAGATCCATCCATTGTCAGGTCGCAGCGTCAGCAGGGAAGCCCAGACTTTCCCCCTCCTCAGCCGCTTCTTTCAATTCTTCCAGAGGGATCTCAAGGCGTTCCAACACCAGCCTTGAGACACAGGCTCTCCAGCATGTTCTGGGGCATGCCCAGGGCCTCCCGCCTTGTGGGGCATGCCCAGGGAGGCGTCCAGATGCCTAAGCCACCTCATCTGGCTCCTCTCAACATGGAGGAGCAGCGGCTCGACTTTGAGTCCCTCCTGGATGACCTAGCTTCTCAGCCTGTCTCTCAGGTAGAGCCCGGACACCCTGCGGAAGAAACGCGTTTCGGCATTCCATGTCCCTTGAGCAGGTTTCTGTAGCCGGGGATCAGACCTCCAAAGCCTCTGCCTTTTGCCTTCACCCAGCTCACCCAACCCCCTTTGGACCCTCTCACATGAAGTGAGTTTATGGGAAGGGGGACCCATGTTGGATTTTCGGGTTGAAAGCCCCATGGGCGCTGGACCGGCCATCAGGCGCTTGCCAGCGAGCCCCGCCTCCAGGTTGAGACAACATAGGGGAAGTAGTATCACATTCTTCCATGTCTAAATTCACACCGATTACCAACACCCTAAGCACTTTCGCAACTGTTTTCTGAACAACCAAATCATTTATGAAAATAATCAGTGGTCTCAATGCAGCAGTCTGACTGGCAAGTGATCCACATTTCAGTGTGCATGCTGGAAAGTGGAAATCCCCAGTGCAAAACACATGATGAAAACAACTTACTCACTGCGAAGAGGGCCCGTATACATGGTCTTCATCACCACAGGACCGAGGCGGACATGATAGCACAGGTACACCTCTCCAAAACCTCCGTCGTCCAGGTGCTCTTTTCGAAGCACATCTGTCGCTCGCAGCTGGAGTGAAGACGGCGGCGTGATGGCCATAATTTCACTTTAAACTAACTCTAAAGGCGTAATAATATCGTCACAAAAAGCAAGCTATCGCGGAAGGATAGCTAGTCATGTGAGAGGCAGGCAGAAGGCGACCAAAAGTTTTGACGCTAGCACAAATGTTAAGCTAGTTCCCCGTGACGTTTTGCAGCAGTCCTAAAAACAAAAAAAGAGCAAAAGTGGTGGAAGAAAAGAGAGCACAATCGGCGTAAGAATGTGCTATTTGATAGTGCTCGACTTCCTGGAATCGCTGGAGTGACGTAGTAAGGTTAAAAAAAAGACAATAAAAAAAAGGTTATCTTCAAATTTAAGCCAGTCATTCAAGTCGATTCCAGAGCAGGACAGCTAGTTGCGCCGCGTTTTTTCCTGTTATTATTTTATTAATTATATAATTATTAACTAGAGCATTTTTGCGTTTTGTTTGTGTGACGACTATAATCAAAACAACAACAACAAAAAACAATTTGGTTAATAACTGGGCTGTGGCTAAAGCAGTTCTCAAAGTAGTTTGCAAATAGAAGTACAGTTACTTGCATAAAAAAAAATATGTTTTCCCTTATTGAGTAACTTAAAGTCAAAAACTAAACAAAAAACAGCCTCTGAAATGTACTTGACGATAAAAGTAAAAATGAATTTTTAATGTTATTTATTAGGTCTGTCAGAAAAGCACCAAGACTGCTGCTAATGATAAACTGGTACCTGAAGTTCGTAACTTGATTCGTACCGTGACTCTCGATCGAGTAACGTTTCCCATTGAAATGAATGGAAATGCATTTACTCCGCTCCATCCCCCAAATTACTGTAAGTTATATTTACATGTTATGGCTATCATTTACATTTTATGATCCATATATCTAGCTATCTATGCAGTATGAAAGCAAGTGAAAATATATTTCATTATAAAGAAATAACACACGAAAGAAACATGAGTTCCCCCTCGATCTTGATCTCTCGTCCATGTCTTCAAAATGGGTTCACGATATCAACACCTATAGCTTGAGAAAGAAGGGGGAAAAGCACTTGGAGACAGCTGCAGGCACAGTTCCATAATTTTTTGTCTCTCCCGGGGCTAAAGATGGCTTGACTGATACATAGAGGGACTGAGAAAATAACTTGCTGGAGGTGCTACACAGATTTCTGACGGGGCTTTAGAACCCTTTCCCCCGGTGTAGCGCCATCCCTGGCCAGCTGAGAAGTGAGATTGCTCCAGCACGCCAGTTTTTTTTTTTTTTTCAACCAGGAACTGTCAAATGCTCAGGGCGTGAGCAGAACTCTCACCCACTTTCCCACAATTAAAAAAGCTGTCAAAAAATAAATACTCAACAGATACCTGAAACATCGACTAAACTAAAACAAATACGCGTTTCTACTTAGTTACTTCCTACTATTGGACATATCCCCCTGACTACCAGGGAAAAAAATGTTGTTCAATCACATTTATTTTGAAATTCCCCAATCTATGTGAAGTAATTGGACGACTCCAAAAGAAATTTTTGAAATCACACTACATTTTTTATTCATTCATTCATCTTCCGAACCGCTTTATCCTCACTAGGGTCGCGGGGGGTGCTGGAGCCTATCCCAGCTGTCATCGGGCAGTAGGCGGGGGACACCCTGAACCGGTTGCCAGCCAATCGCAGGGCACACAGAGACAAACAACCAAGCACGCTCACACTCACACTCACACCTAGGGACAATTTAGAGTGTTCAATCCGCCTGCCATGCATGTTTTTGGAATGTGGGAGGAAACCGGAGCACCCAGAGAAAACCCACGCAGGCCTGGGGAGAACATGCAAACTCCACACAGGGAAGCCGGAGCTGGAATCGAACCCGGTACCTCTGCACTGTGAAGTCGACGTGCCAACCACTGGACTACCGGGCCGCCCACTACATTTTTTTAAACAGGCTCAAATACACTTAAAACAACTCAAACAACACTAACGTGTTCGTAAGAGTCTTATAATTAAAATGCCAACAACATTTCAAGACAAAATGTGTTTGGTAAAAATTATTACTTTTCCTCTTCCCATAAAAAGTGCTTGCACTGAGGGAAGCCATTTTCTTACTTTTTCTAACCCCTACAAATTTGGTATCACTGGAAAGCACTAAATGTCCTCTTTAGAGTAACAAAAGGAGTTAATGCGATTGGATGCACTGGGTGGGAGATATTTAGGTTCACAAATGTCCTCTACAGAGGACAAATTTGAACTACTTGTAGTCAGGAGGATATAACGCTGGTGGAATTTCTCCTGCATACAGTGCTGCGGCAATTTACTCCATAGCTTTGGTTTTATTTCTTCTGTTCAAGATATTGCTTATTCATGTGGAAATGTCGCCATCTAAAGGCAGCAGTCGTCTCTTACATCAGGTAAAACATGTACTGTACATATTGTGTCCTCTATTTTGTTTAGGGTTTCAACTTAGTTTCGCGCCTTTACTCCCTTAAAAACACCCCAAATCATCACAACTTATGCCCATAAAACACCCCATTAAATCGATATATACTGTCTTGTGAACTGTGCCACAATCTCTTCCTTCACTAAATCAATAATGCTAATCACCAAGTTCTATCATAGTGTGGTAAGAACACTGTGAGGTTCCAGTTTTTATGAATACATGTGCTCTTTAAATTGTAGTGATTTCTTTTCATCTTGCAGCGCTTCATGTTAGCTTCTACGGTGCAGTGGTACTGTTAATGAATGTTGCGTGTGTGCCCTAGAAGCTCGTATTCACAGTATCAGTCAGGCAAATACAACTACAATTGTACGCTTCGCTTTGTGCCTTACATATCGCTCTATCGAAACACGATGAGAACGCAACTAAATAATGACACCATGAACATGAAAGACATACTTTACAAATCAAATGTGTATATTGTAAAAGAAGTCTGCATTCCCGAGCAAATGCCACGTCTTTATAATATAGATATTTTAAAAAAGAGATCATCTATCTATCTATTGCTGGGGAACTTTTCCTGGTATGGACGCCGAACTACAATTCCCAAGATGCACTGCGGAGAGCTGTGAAGCTGGAGTCAACCGTCTGGTTCAGACACACATACACGTTCTATCGTGAGTATGTGACCAATTTGCGTCGTTTTCCATAAGTAAACACTGTCGGACCTGTTTTTTTGTTTCAAGCCGCCTTCCTTCAACATGG
This sequence comes from Hippocampus kuda, assembly GCA_901007745.1. Taxonomy (NCBI): domain Eukaryota; kingdom Metazoa; phylum Chordata; class Actinopteri; order Syngnathiformes; family Syngnathidae; genus Hippocampus; species Hippocampus kuda. The sequence continues at coordinate 21,764 of CAAKHF010016406.1, forward strand.
GAAATGGAATCAATAAGGTGAGTGCTCCTCGCACTTGAGGTGACAAGTTACCAGGACGTTCAAGTGTAAAGGCAACGCCTTCTTAATGAACAGTTTGGTCACATATTCTGATTAATGCCTGATGGAAAACGTAACATTCAACATCTGTTTGTCCATGAAGCCGTTGCCTATGGTTTTGCTATGTTATCAGCTATTAAACAACTGTCCACTCTGCTGTTGTGATGCTGCCGTTCACTATGCTTTGCACCTCTCTTTCCCCTTCAGGTCCTGCCTTACTTGTATTTGGGAAATTTCAGAGGTGGGTCTTGCTGCAGATCTCTTGTGCGTGTGACATTTTATGTATATTCTTTGATGATGCGTTCATGTCAGATGCAAGAGACCGAGAGCAGTTAGCCAGGAACAACATCACCCACATCTTGTCCATCCATGACACAGCGGCACCCATCCTCCAGGTATCTATTTTCCGCCAACCAAAGGGTGGTTCCGGCCCATTACCTATATGTGGCTATATGTGAGTTGGTCATCCAGTGGGAGGGACAAGAGTGGTGCTCAAGTGCTATTTAGTATTTTAAATGATTACTTTGGAATCTATTTGATTGCAGCTATAGATATATTTTGTCTCAGGACAACTACAATTTACACAAGTGTCATGGTCTGTATTTTGTGCATTGATAATCACAATTTTCATAGGTCAGCAGAATGATGCGGGAATATATTTTTGAGCCAAATTTGTGCACCCCTCTGTGTTGGACCATTTTTGTACCTTACGTAATTGTAGTATTTAAAGTCCGATTTTGTGCCCTAAGTTTTTGACACGCTGATGGAGAGTCTCCTGAGTTGTTTAGTGTACTTGCATGCTGAAACTTCTTTTTGACCTGTTTTACTCCCTCAATGTTGACTAATAGAGCCGGTTCTGTTTTGAATTTCCTCTTGAATCAGCTGTCCCAGGTAGGCTAATTGTTCCCAACAGTTACAGCATTATCAAAGTCAATTATGTTTGTGAGTGCTTACCTGGAATCTGATTGACTGTTCAGGATCTTTTAAGTAAGCTTATTGGAGGTTCTTATTCATAATCAATGTTCATTCAATGCTGTTTACTCCCTCTTGCATACGATTGATTAGTTTTAGTGCCAGTACTATCGCCTGCTTTTCCAAAAATGGAAGCATGCCAAGCCATACCTACTGTAAACACCAACTATACATTAACCTTCCAAAACCGCCCGTAAATGTGCATCTTGGAATTCTTACATCTTGTCAACAATTCTATCGTGTAATGTGAAAGCATTTCATACAGCGTTTCGACTTCCAGATATCTGTAGCCGTTCTTTTGTTCCTTTTAATCAAACTGGTTCTTTCACATTTCAATAATTAGGCCTCCATCTGATTGTTAGCTTGATCGTTTTTAAATAAACCACTCAGCTGAGCACAAACACACACATGCTGTGAAGCCTCTCCATAACTCCCGATATCATCCCTGTCTATACTTAGCTTTTCCTGGACAAACAACATAGTCAAGGTTCACTTCTTCATACTCTCTTGACAAAAATTAGTACGTTCCTCTATGCATGCATTTTGGCCACGTCTTGTTGCATCTTGGGGCAATAGAGATGGAGCACAAAAAACACAAATAGGTCAATTAGTGAAGAGCAAACCATGAATAGGTTAAAAAGCATCAATTAACAGTCATCCAATCAATGTTCAGCACTGTAAGCCCCGCCCCAAAGGTTCCTGAACTTTTCGAGAGTATGACCCCATGAGCAATATCTTCTTTTGACCGTGGAACTACATTTAGACAAAACATGACACTGCTTCAAACACACAAGAGTTGTCCTAGTTCCGCCATACTGGTGTTTTGATTTGACATTTTGTGTTATTATGCAGTTACTACTTCGTAAATGTTCTAGTGACCTGGTACCACTGTCTAAACTGAATATTCTAGTTCCAGAAACTAGGGCTATCTGACCCTTTAAACAGGAGTACACCTTCCGGTCTGTCAGGTTGTTCAGGAAGTTGCAATGGCCACCGGAGCTTTTATATGTGCAGCCCTTGACTGCGGCAGACTGGGATACAGAATGCCTGCAAATGTTTGCTTTATTTACTGTGTGCATGTAGGCGGCTCCTGATGCTGCATACAGTGTGGATCATTAGCATTTCCTCTCGGATCCTAATTGTCGCTGTGTTAATTAAACACCTAGTACGCTCTGTCCCCTGTCCCCCAGGAGATGACCTATCTGTGCATTTCAGCGGCCGACCTGCCCACAGAAAACCTGTAAGTTCCATACACACACACACACAGTGCTCAATAATAAATGACAACAAGAAAAAGGACAGTTTTGTGTCCCGTTACGGTGCGGCAGTGTGGGTGGCAGGTTGTGTTTCTTCAAGCTAAATGTGTAAATGATATGCCTCCACAAGCGCATGATGTACTATTGCCACATTTGGGCTTTAAGGATGCATGAGGAGACATGAATAAAGGTGTTTGTTTCGTGTGTCTGGATTTGGTATTCGGGAGGTATGTTTGGCATTTTTCCCCACAATTTAACAGCGAACCCCTGCTGTCAAAATCCACTAATAATTGACGCCCTCCAATAAAAAGATTTGTAATCATGTTTTAGATGGCACAAGATGGCGGCCGTTTGAAATGGAAAGCATCACAAAGCACAACACAACACCATGCTTCAAGCATGTACACAATCATAAGCGTTTTAAAATTACGAGGACAGATGCGGACGGAGGATAATTATTGTATTAATAACAGACGGAAGGGTACCTAGGTTGTGGACAGAGGATGGACCGGCAAAATAGGGTAAAGTGCCCATCTCTGACTACTACTACTACTACTACTACTGCTTTTATTGCTTTGGCCCGAGGACAAAATAGTGAACAGGGGAGTTTTTCATGTGTGTGTGTGTTTCAGTGTGATTGTGTCATTGCCTGATCATGTTTCAGACACGGTAGACCAGGGTCAAATTCTCACCATCGCTTTATAGTGACTGTGGTTCTGGCCAATCTTGCGGATCCTGTCACGAGCAGAGAAACTCAGT
>CAAKHF010016410.1:0-19543 GCA_901007745.1 Hippocampus kuda
GCAACGTGAAGTTTGTGAGCACATGTTTCATTGCAAGACATGGATTAGTGTATAATATCAAACAGAAATTGCTCCCCAGCACTGAGCTAATGTGCTTTGACGCGATACTATTTCGCAGTTTTGTGCAAGTTCCGAGTGGAATTACATTCAAGCATGAGGTAACCACTTCCCCTTCTTGTATCATAAAAAACAAAGCATATTGAGCTCGAGAGAGGGAAACATTCAAACGCAACATACATGCCCGCGTGACAGGTTTCTACAACTGCAAGAAGGCGGGCACCTGGCACCGAAAGTACCATCGTGTGTCAGTCTGTCATTTCTAGAGGAGAGTGAAGCCATAACTGCTGCATGGAGCACAAGTTACCGCTGGCGGTTACATCTTGGTCTAATCTGCCCTCTTTATGCACGTAGAGAGAAGACGAAGCACAAGGTAATGGCACTCTCACTGTTGATGGCAGATCTGTCTTCAAGGTACCGTGCACATTTGAGGTCATGTTTATTTGCCACTCTATGCAGAGTTCACATAAGCCTGTGTGACTTTCATAATGATTCATTTGATTCTTTCCAAGTGGTATTTGATTTGCAATCGTTAGCATACAGGCAAAACTGATTACTTGTACGACAATTCAGTGGAAGCCTACTTTCTCTGTTTGCGTGAAGCAATCTTGACTGGGACACTGTATAAAAGGGCAAAATACATTGGAGCAGTATGCATGAAAATAAGGGTTACTATCTGACATCGACTGCAGGCCACCCTTCTCATTGGGTCCAAAGAGGAAGGGAGGTGTCTCGGCCTGATGGCAGGAAGAAGGGTGATGTGTTGATCCTCTCTGTGGTTTCGTGCTGTAAGCATTGAAAGCAAAGCTTCTGATTGATGACATTTTATATTAGTGTTCTTGATATCCAATTCGCAAATGATTTTTAAAGGAGAATTTGGAGCTATAATCATCGTTTACATCAGTATGTACCCGACAATTGACTGGCGACCAGTCCAGCGTGTCGAATGTTGATATGACAATCGTAAAAGAAGTAATTAATTGTGTCATTGAACTATTTACCTGTGCAGTATTTGCAACAAATCATTTTTTAACTTTTTTTTTTCAGATTCAGAGATTGAAATTATAATTTAAAAGGGTTATTTGTGTTTGAAACATGTAAAGCAGAGGTGTCAAACTCATTTTTGTGGAGGGCCACTTTGGAGTTACGTCTTCTCTCGGAGGGCCAAATTAATGTTTAATCATTGCATAGTATAATTACCGGTACTTGTACACAACAAATTGATGGATTACTAGTTTTGAAATCCGTCAACTACTGTATTTGTTTGTTGTTTGTTCACTTATTGTTCAAGTGAGTGTAAACAGGGTCGGTTTATTGCGAAATCTCAATATTACTTATTACGCATGACAATTTGACATTTCGGAACAGATTTCAGAAAGGATCATGGAAGTTGACAAACATGATCAGCTATCACGGTAAATAAAATGATGCGGCGGGCCAGATCTGGCCCCCAGGCTTTGAGTTTGACACCTGTGATGTAAAATGATGACCAATATAGAAAACAGATGTGTTTCAGTATTGGGAGTAGAATTGTGGAAGGGACTTGGTGATGTGTTGAAGCTTTGTAGTTCTTTGTTGTGGTTTAAGAAAAAAATAAAACGCAAAATAAGTCATGGTTATAGTGGCACTGAAAAAATGTAAAACAGTTCAAGACTGATGTGAGTACGTTGTGTTTATTTCCTTTTGATTTATTGAATTTCAAGGTTATTCATGGGACAGTATACGTGCTTCAGCCTATTCTTTTTCTTCGGTTATTGATTAATAATCAAAATGTGATTTTTCTCTTTTTCCCTGTCTGTACAATGTATATAATTGAAAAAAATCAACTACTCATTCATAATGATTTTTTAAAAATTATTTTTATGTGACAGTGGGAATGACGCTCAATACATCCCAACCAGGGCCCGCGTCCCAAGGAAACTCATCATGTGGCCACAATATGACTGAATGGGAAGAGCTCATGAACAAGTTGTACACATACTTCTACCTGTTGCTCTTCATACCAGGGCTGCTCCTCAACACCATGGCTCTTTGGGTCCTTTGCAGACACATTAGGTACACACACACACACACACACACACACACACACACACACACACACACACACACACACACAGCCCAAAGTGCAATACACTTCTCTCATGTTTGTTTTTTCTGCATGACAGGAAGAAGACCAAGACGGTGATCTTCATGATAAATCTGGCATTAGCAGATCTGGTTCACATCCTGTCTCTGCCTTTAAGGATTTATTATTATTTAACACACACGTGGCCCTTTGGGCACAGTGTCTGCTTGCTCTGCTTCTACCTTAAGTATCTCAACATGTATGCAGCCATCGGATTTTTGGTAAGCAGCAACTGTAAGACTTGGGACTCATACACAATTTTATTTTAAGGTTACTGTTGTGCATTGCCATTAGCTTTCATTGAGGGATTGACAAGATTAAATCACATCGTTCTATTATTGTTTTATAAGGTGTGTGAAGCCTAAAACAGCAGTTCCTAGCCTTTATTGGCAAATATTACAAAAGAAAAATCTTACAGCATAGCACCACACAAATAAATCCCAAAAGAAACTGAAACAATGATCTCGGCAAAATTTTACTTGGTACTTACTCAGTGTGGAATATTGGCCTCTTTAGTGGAACAAAATAAAGCTACCATTCTGGTGTATGAGGGCAACAGATGGCTACAACGATTAATTTCTTTTCTTTTGATCTCAGGTGTGCATCAGCGTACAGAGATGTGTCTTCCTGCTTGACCCCTTCTATACTCGAAAGTGGAGAAGCCGCTATGACCTCGTGATCAGTATAGTGGTGTGGCTGCTTGTTGCTCTGGCCTGCTCACCGTTCATCCTCATGCGTGCAAGCAGCAACAGCAGCACCACCCATTCACCTCTCAAATTTAACAAGCCATCCCCTCTGAATGTCACCGTGACCCAGCAGCCCACAGCTTACAGAACACTCAACGTGACTTCTTTGACCTCCAGTCTCAGCGGGTTGATGAATGAAACTCAAGTCCCCTGTTTTAAAGACTTGCCCATGCGTCATGTGCCCCTCTCTCTGGCGGTCACCTTAATGGTGCTCGCCGAGCTGTTTGGCTTTGTGATTCCTCTGGCTTGCATCAGTTGGAGCTCCATCTGCATCAGCTGCTCCCTTTACCAGAAAAACAACCAGATTTCAAACAAGTCGACTCTATGTCTTTCGATGCGGAGTCGACCCTCCGCTTTCACCTCCGCTGATAAGAAAGGTGAGACGCAGCGACCCAGTGGGGAGAAACAGCGCGCACTGCGGATGGTGCTGAGTTGCACCTTCGTCTTCCTGCTGTGCTTTGCCCCGTACCACATTAATTTCCTCCTCTATCTGATGGTGCAGCAAAACTTAGTGTCTGAGTGCGCCACCCGGTTGGCCGTGCGCCAGTTCCACCCTGTGTCCCTGTGCTTGGCCAGCCTGAGCTGCTGCCTTAACCCATTGCTCTACTACTTCCTAACAGCTGAATTCAGGTTGCACCTCAGGAGGCAAACCTCCTCTTTCACTTCCTCTTTGGTCAGCTCTCAGAATCCTGTAATGCACAGATTGTTGAGCTTTGAGAGTAGCTCTTCCAAATGAGAGGAGAGTGACCGAGCTAATTTAAAACATCGTGTCAGGGTAAAAATGAAAACATATGTATATACTGTATTGCGTACTAGACATATATTTTGCTGAAATGACAAAGATCAACATCAAGGCAAAACAACCCAAACACTCTCTGACTTTAAATCCACGCAAGGGGAGCAAATGTTCTCTCAGCAAAAGTTTCACAAGACCTGGTTACACATTACAAGCAGATGTTTGAGAGTCCAAGGTTATCGCTTTCTCTGTCATTATCTAAATGGAAATGTATGTCTTCATGTGTAAATAAAGCTCTGGATTATCTACAATTTCTGGCCAAAACATTAGTTACACAATTTAATGATATCCACCACAAATGTCAGGATGTCCGGAAGGTTTCCGGACAGAATAGAACTCTATGAATGTAGACTCTGATTGATGTCAAAAAATATGTTTATTTACACAAAAAAGAGGCGAGGTTGACAAACTGCATATAAGGACACGAGAATAAATAACGAGAATAAATAGGGCTTGCAAACGGCAAGGAAACGATAAACAGAAATAGCTTGTCATGAAAGGACAGGAATGTTGAGAGTCCTTAAGTCAGGCGTCACAAACCCCGGTCCTTGAGGGCTGCTTTCCTGGATGTTTTCCATCTCTCCCTGCTGCAACACACCTGATTCAAATGGTCAGGGCCGATCAGGCCTCTGCAGAGCTTGCTGATGATCCCTAGCCTTAAGTCATGGGTGTCAAACTTGTTTTTGTCGCAGGCCACATTGTAGTTACGGTTTCCCTTGGAGGGCCGTTATGAATTTTGGGAAACCGTAAAAATGTTTACATATTACTTACACAGCGCACAACAAATTGATGAATAACTAGTTTTAAAACCTGAAGTCAAGAATAATGACTGTTATTGTGGATTACATATGACAATTTGAAATTTTGGTTCAGACTTTAGCAAGCATCATGGAACTTGACATGTTTGATCTGATTTTGCGGGCCACATAAAATGATGTGGCGGGCCAGATCTGGCCCCCGGGCCTTGACTTTGAGTGTCCGTGTCTTAAGTGTAGTGTCTTAAGTAGTCCGTGATCTTAATGAGTGAATGGGTAACAGGTGCGCAGCTGAAAGACAGGTCCACCCTGCCACCTGCTGGAGACTAAACCGAATGGAATCATGGCAACAAAAGCTGCATTAAAAAAAATCTTCTTTCACAAAAATAATACTTTGGAATCAATAATATGTAGACCACAAGATTTGGCTGTTTTGTGTGTGTGCGTGTGTGCGTGTGTGTGTGTATTAGGCATAGGTTGATTACTGATTTTAAAAAGTCGAGATTTCAGGAAAACCCGGAGAAAACCCACGCTGGCACGGGGAGAATATGCAAAGTCCACACAGGAAGGCCGGAGCCAGAATCCAACCCTACACCCCGGCACTGTGAGGCCGACGCGCTAACCATTTGACCACCAGGACAATATAGTCATCGATGAAAATTATATCCTGCTTTTCCAATCACTCACACATAACAGCTATTTTGTAGCGGAAAACTTGACTGACAAGAAATTTAACAGTAAAAATTGATAAAATGGTCTGTCCTGACCAGAAAGCGATCTTGTGGGCCGACCACTCTGAGAATTTTAATTTTCAATACACAAACGGATACAATAAAAAAAAAAAAAAAAAAAATTGAAATCATGCTGAGTAAAATATTTGACACTGTGGTGCTCTGCACCACTGTAATCTGCAACCACAACGATGAACACATTGTTCAATCATTTCACTCCTATCTGTCTCCGTAAAGCCTCATCCTTTGACACAGTTCTTTTTTTTTTTTTAATCTCATTCCATTGTCTAAGGTGGTGAAAATGCTGTGGCCAGTCGGTATAGAAATGGATTTCACTGTAAGAGCGATCTAAACTGTTTACAGTACTTCCTGTTATCGTGCAAGTTGGTGACAGTTGGCAGCAGCTGCTCAAACCCATAAACCGCCTTTTTCTGATAACCGCTTTCAGCACTCACTGTCTCACTCAAGTTAAAGACTGGGACCAATGGAATACTCTCAGATGCAACACATGGTGCATGCATTTCTGATTGCATCAGAAATGGCCCTTCTTCAATTATTTTCCAGCACTTAATTGTGAGATGATTTCTGTTTCAAAACAAAAAACTGAAAGAATGGTGGAATTGTGACCAGAAAATGTCCGTTCATTTTCGATTTCCATTTCTCCGAGTTTGACAGTTGAAAATCTATTCTAGTGTATTTTTTTTAAAACGTGCCCTTGAACAGACAATGTGTTACAAATTCTTGTAAACCACACCCCCTCCTCTCACTCACAGGAAGCTCTGTGTGGGCCGAAAAAGCTTCTGGGGCAGGCAGACAAATGAAACAAAGGCACTGAGACATAAAGAGGACATTGTTCGATCATAGCAACAGGAAATTGTGATATCTTAACAAAAACAAGCTTCAGAACAAAGCATGAAGAATAGAACCAAAGATGGAAAGTGAGTAATAGCAAGGATGGGATGACTGATGGTTAAGACCTTCTGCTTCCTCTCCTCGTGATGCTACAGGCCGTCAAAATGGAAGACAGATCGAGGTGAGGTGTTGTAAATGTTTTAATACGTAAACTCTTCCTGAAGAAAAGACATTTGGAGTTGACAACAACTGGATGCTTGCCGTTTGGCGCAAAGGTCTCATGAGGAAAGCTTTGTTTCTCCAACGTGAGGAATGTCAGCTATGTAGAGTGGCTATGTGTGTGCGGGCACGTGCGTTCATGCATGTGCACGTGTATTTTTTTCCCACACTTGCTCTGAATGTCACAGTGATGTCACCATGTCTCTATTTGCACATGCCCACTTAGTACAGTATACATAGAAGGACATGGGCGTTGTGTACATTTATTCTTCCCATCCATCCATCCATTTTCTGATTCGCTTATCCTCAAAACGGTCGCGGGGCATGCTGGAGCCGATTCAAGCTGTCTTTGGGCAGTAGGTGGGGCACACCCTGAACTGGTTGCCAGCCAATCGCAGGGCACACAGAGACGAACAACCACCTGTGCTCAAACTCACACCTAGGGACAATTTAGAGTGTTCAATCAGCCTGCCATGCATTTTTTGCAATGTTGGGAGGAAACTGGAGTACCCGGAGAAAAGCCACGCAGGCCCGGGGAGAACATGCAAACTCCACACAGGGAGGCCGGAGCTGGAATTAAACCCGGTACCTCTGCGCTGTGATGTCGACGTGCTAACCACTGGACCACCGGGCGCCCTTTATTCTTCCCTTAGAGAAATTATTCACTCAGTTGGCAGGTTGAATTGCATGTATGTAGCTCCAACAGCAAGATCTTAAACCGACGTCAGATGACACGAATGTAGCCCAACTTTAAGCTGACAGACATTTCGCAGACAAAAGTAATGTCTCATAGATGATTTTGAGTTGTCTTGACCGGTCGTAGCCCCGTGCAGTGTGACAAGACTCATCAACAGTATGTGCAAGTTTTCGATGCAAAGAGTTTCTCATATGACACTCTTGCCACTCAAACCACACATCTGAATACATTTGCCTTCTCTGCTGGTTTCACTCATGCCTTTTTGTCCCTGAGCTGGCTCTCACAGGCTTGCACGTGGACATGCGTTGTGTTGTCGGGTGCAGAGTCGAAATTTCCGTGGCTTTGCACGCGTTGTAAATAACCACCGCAAATGCTGTTATCAGATGTGTTTTGCACACCGACTGAGATGGGTGTGAATGTACTCATGTGTTTGCTGTGATGAAGTCAGTTTCTTTTTGCGTCAACAGGGTGTCTTCAGTGCAACACACACTAGCAGTAGGTTGACCGACAGACGCACGCAACATGCTTTCAAGCTTTCGGATGTAAGTACGTGATCACAATCATACAGATGCATGATTCTGATGGAGATGTTTTGCCTCAATGGTGTGGGAGGACTCCAGGGTAGAAATTTGCTTTCTTCAATCATCACATCGTTAATCCAAACTGAAGTTGATTCACCCTTTTCTCCCCTACCAGGACTGCCCCGGATTGCTTTTTGAATGCTGACTTTTTTTTTTCATTGAACTAAGAAGCTATTTTTTTTTTTCTGTGATACTTCTGAGCACTGGATTGATGGCTACAAGTCTGAGTTCCTCCTCAAAATGATGGCTGCCATGGACCCACCTATCAGTGGACGACGGCCAACGTGCCTGACACAAGCTCAGAATTGATCCACCATATCCTGTTGGCACCGCAGGGAATAAGATAAGAAGAAGAAGAACAATGAATAGCAGTTGCCAAAACGTTGTGGAGCTGCAGATGTATCAGCACCGTGTGTATGCAGTGGTGTACAGTGCCATCCTTGTGCCAGGTTTGCTGGGGAACATACTGGCATTATGGGTGTTCAGGGTTTACATCAGAGAAACTAAGAAGGCGGTGGTGTTCATGATGAATCTGGCTGTGGCTGACCTGATGCAGGTACGGTTCTTTTCACATGTAATCATTTCCCTATCTTTCTTCTTCTCAATCTATCCATTTTTAAAAAATAATTTAGAAATGACATTCCTTGCACGTGCCAAAGCACTGCAGTGACTCAACAAACTGTAACACACATTAAAATAAATCATTTCATTTCATCCGCTACTTTGTTTTGAGATTGATGGTGGGACGCAATTTTAAACTGTGAGGTGCTCTATGTTGAGATGATCGCAGCAGTCTTTAAGTGTGGGTTCTGTCACAAATGAACACATCGGCTTCTAAAAAGTAATATCCGAAAATTATAATCTTGAACAACAATAGCCCATTTTTGAGCTTTATCCAGCAATCATCTCTGCATTTTCTATCTCTTAAATGTGATCCATGATTATTCTGACCTCTCTTACCCTTTTTTCCAGGTTCTTTCCCTGCCTCTGAGGATCTACTATTACCTGAACAACAGCTGGCCCTTTGGTCATGCTCTCTGTATGATATGTTTCTATCTGAAGTACGTCAACATGTACGCTTCCATCTACTTCCTGGTGTGTGTGAGCGTGCGCCGTTGCGAACTCATTATGCGACCGCTGAGATACAACGCCTCCAGGAAAAAGGTGGATGCGGTTGTGTGCACCCTGGGGTGGCTCTTGGTCTGCCTGGGCTGCCTGGCCTTCCCTCTGCTAAGAAACCCGGACTCCGATGAGGACCTCGTGGCCTCAGGGCTCAGCCCCACCCGTCCTCAAACCGACACGGTGTGTTTCTCAGAGCTGCCCATGCAGATGGTCACTGCCTCAGCAGCCTGGATGATCTTAATCATCGCCGAACTCCTCGGTTTCATCATCCCCTTCACCCTGGTGCTAGCCTGCACCTGCCTGACCGCCGGGAGCCTTCGGATGAAGACATCCGGGGCCATTCCCGACCAGGGGGAGAAGCGGAGGGCTTTGAGGATGGTGCTAAGTTGCACCGCGGTCTTCTTAGTGTGCTTTGTGCCTTATCACATCACTATGCCGCTGGACTTCTTGGCGAAGGCCAACACGTTGAACAGCTGCACTCTTCGGGCCCTGATCCTGATATGTCACCCTGTGGCACTCTGCTTGGCGAGCCTAAACTGCAGCCTGGATCCCATTATGTATTACTTCACAACAAATGAGTTCTGGAGGCGACTGAGCAAGCCAGAAGTGTGATTTCAAGCAGGTGAATCTCTCAAGGGGTGGACTTGGGTGCTCATGACTTTTTGTTGAAGGAGCAGTAAAGCCCCGTGATGTTGGCACTTTGAAGAAGGTATATGTAATTTACATCCAAAATCAAACGTGAAACATGTCTTGACACTTTTTAGAATGGAGATGAGTGTATTTCTTTTTAAACTTGCCAATTTGTGGTGACGAGAGATCCGTTGTGATTTAGAAGGAGGCTATCAGGAAATAGATGCATGCACCCTAAACTGGCTTCTCTTATAAATGCAATATAAAACAAACACACAACGCTTCTTTAATTCGCACAACGATGACAAGAAAACACATGAAATGAATGTTAAATTCATCTTTTAATCACCAAACAAATTGAGATCAGTTCAATGGCTGTACACGTGGATCTAATATTCATGTATTGCGTTAAAAACATGGGCAAACGTTTCCAAGCACATTTCATGTTTGATTGTCTTTCTGGACAGGCATCATAGAAGGACACCATTGATTGAAAATAGCCGGGACCTCTTACTCTCACAGTCCAGGGCAACAGTAATACGCATACTGTACTTGTCTTTAAAAATAATATTTTTGTGAGAAATTCAAAACTAATAATATTTGGGGAAAAAATGAACACAAATCTATTTTTTTGCCACCATTTTACAACACAAATAAGAACTGAAATGATCACCATAAACTATATGCTTGAATGTTGAGGACTTTAAACACAAATGAAGTTAAACACACATGGTCACATACAGAGCTACACTGTTCTCACGTACGTTATCATTAAATAAACATTATAATACGCAGGACAACAGAGACTTTAGGGAAGTGGCTTCTGGGTTTGTGCTTCTAAATAAAGACGGCCGACACTGCAGCATTTCCACGGTGATGGGTGCTATCATACTACCACATAACATAACCCACAACAGTAAACTGTACATCTCATGAGTAGACAAAAGCTGTTCTACGACTCTTTCTGAACGTGTGCGACAGTGGAGCTGCAGGCCAGCACGTACTTGTATGCTGTGATGCAGATGTTGAAAATGAGAAGCGGAACAAGGAGGTTGGAGACAGCTAAAGACACTAAAAAGAGGATTCAAAGGTTTTGTAAATCTTCAGTTAACTGGATGATGCAGTTTTTTTTTTTTGGTAGCACAACAGTACAGGCTAATAGCTGAAAGATAAGACCAATAAAAGGGTTAGGACCGTAGCAGAGGAGACTAAAACACATCACTGAGGGTTAAAGCGGGGAATGCAAACCAAAATCTGGAGCTGCACTGAAATAACAACTGTAACTTTTCAGTTGAACTTGGTTTCCTCTGCCTCCTACTCCAACCAACTCCTCTCTGCCTCCGTTGCTCGGGCTACCGCCATCGCATTCGGACCACGCTCCCATCAAGCCTTGCAGATCCGAGTCTCCGTTACAAACTTGTTTTCAAAGTGATGGAAGGTGAGGCACTCCTCTGCTGAGCGCTTGTGGATGCCTCCATCTGGCAGACACAAAGAAGTTAATCTCTTCTTTTGTGTCACCTTCAGAGTGACAGGTTTAGACATGCTGACCTACTGCAAAATCCTCCTTCCTCAATGTTACGAACACATTTGTGAAAAGCGTACAAAAATGATGCCGATATCTAACATACTAGAATGAGGTTAGTGGTCGGTGGTTGCATAGTAACAGACAAAGCACCTGGGGTTCAGGTTTAACACAATCGCCGTATTTTCCGCATTATAAGGTGCAGCTAAAAGCATTCAATTTTCTCAAAAACCGACACTGCGCCTTATCATATGATTTGTCTTATATACGAATCAATATTCAGATTTTTGGACGTAGTATTTTTAATGCTCAATCAAGCACCTTATTACAGCTGCAGGTGTTGAGAAGGCTCTTTAAAAATAAAGGTGTATTGTATTGTATTCCCTTTAGCGTAGCTTCCCCTTGTGTATGCCTAATGCAACCGCAGCCACTATTGTAGCTTCTATTCTATGCGCCTCATAATGCCGTGCACCTCATATATGAAAGCAGTTTTAAAATAGGCCATTCGTTGAGGGTGCGCCTTACACTCTGGAGCGCCTTATAGTGTGGAAAATACGGGTAGTTTGCTTGGTTATTTAGTTTGCCCCACTTCTGGAGCTGATGAAGAGAAACATCAATATTATTACGACTCTCCCACAACTGACAAAGGAGCACGAATAAATGGCAAACTGGTGGGAATGAAAAAAAAAAAAAAAAGCGAAGTAACCTTGTTAAAAAAATAGACTTTCTTAATGTCAAAAGAAATGTTAGGGGCAGACCTGGTAGGCTGGCACGGCGCTCCATTCTGTAGGTTTCTTTGCCAGCGCACAGTCTGCGAATGTAGAAGCCAAGAGGCTTCATGTCATCAATGCGCTCGGTCACCACAAGGTCCTCTTGCACCAGATAGCTGCGGTACGAGCCAGACTGAGACACAATCACAGGAAATTGGCTTAACTTCTCATACATACCACACAATTTAAATTTATAGAGCACACCACTTTTTTTTAAATTAACACAAGAAATTATGTAACAATTACAATTTATTCGACTTGATATCTTGGATCTGGATTTCCTCATGAATACATTTGGGTCTTCCAGTGGACGAATTGGTGAAGTGTAGTTTTGGATACACACACACACACACACACACACACACACACACACACACACACACACACACACACACACACACACACACACACACACACACACACATATATATGATTGAATGAGTCAAATATACTTTCGGCAATGTTTGAGATGTACAATACCCATATGAGCATGTTGCAAATTAAGCTTTGACCTGTAATATGCACTCGTGTTCTGGAATTAATAAATCCAGTAAAGTAAAAAACAAACAAAAGAAAAAATATAACACATTCAAGCCTACAAAGCGCGCACACATCAGCACACCATCTGCCTTTTTTTAAGTGGCCAGGCAATCTCATGCTTATTCTAAAGCCCTGGATTATCCTACTTTTTTTTTTTTAACTGTGCCGCAGTCAGTGCACTTGACTGCCATTTGTTCGCCATGAGACTCACCATCAGCTGTGAGAAGAGGTCAATGAGGTCTTGAGGAGGCAGCACCACCGACGTGTTAAGCGGAATCACAAAGCACGTCCTCAGAGTCAAATCCAAATATGCAGTGAGCTTCTGCTCACACAAACACACACACACATACATACATCAGAACAGATTGCAACATGCATCCACAGCCCTTGCTAGCATGAGTTGTACACCCTCGCTCACCCTGTTGAAGTCATGGAGGATGTAAGCGGGTTCTCCGGGCCTGAAACGGGGAGGTGGGACGCTGATAACAGCCATGCTGTCAGTAATTTCTACCTCTTCCTCCACCCGTGGGAGATAGTAAGGCTGTCTCTCTGCATCGCCAACGGTTGACATGTCGCTGAACTGCATGGTACCGTGATACAGCCTCTGGAACGACACAGACAAACGCAAAATTGAACTCCAAGATGCACAAAAGATGTTCAACTTAACTAGGGGATGCAGATTAAGATCTTCACAAAGTATCTGAGGGAAGGCTTGTACAGACTTGTACAGTCTTTTGTCCACTTAACTGCTCCACGATAACGTTGAAAAGAGTGTCATCAACTCGTTGCGAATCACATTTTTGCCGTTCACGTCAGCAGCGGGTGATTGCACTGAAAGAAATTAGTCTGTCGCCTGAATTTGTTATATATATGTGTTTACAAATGTTCATCTTTCGCGAGGGAGGGAGAACCAATGACGGGCAAGAAAGGGCAGACTCTAGCAAGATTTCTTTTTTTTTCTGACAGGGAGGATTGTCAGGCAACAGTGGCTGACCTCTTGTGTTCTAAAGTGTATGTTCTGGATACATTTGTATTTGGAGGTGTCCATTGTCACTGAATATAGATGACTGCAGTGCAAAGCATGCTCTGCTCCTGAGGTTTTTTAAAATGATGGTAACCGCACTGAAAATCGTCAGTGGCTAGTCAAATGTTAAAACTCCACTTTCATCACAATTGTGCTGACCTCAAAAAGTCTGAAGACATGTAACCACTGAACCGCAGTGTCTGTAAATATCACTGATGAAATGCAGATGAAGAGGAATTAGACAGAGACACTGTTATTTCGAAACTGGGGTGAAGTAAATCCAGGTGTCCTGTGTGTGTATCTACAGTATGAGTTTCTCAATGAAAATATCCAACTTTATTCGACTAAAATTGGAACTTTAATCTCATACTATGTATTTTTTTCACTGTGGCCCTAATACTGTGCTCTTTCGTAATTAGTCACGAGGGGGAGCCAAAGCACATATAATGGCATTAAATTCAGCACATCTTATTCGTGTGTCTGTTTCGCAACCGTTCGTGAGTCTAGGCACACATCCAACATTAGAAAAATATGACGGCACAACAAACAACACTAATGTGGCGCAGCACCGTTGCTGTATTACACACATACGACCACCGCACAGTAACAACAGACAGACAGACGGATAGACAGACAGATAGAGAGAATGATAGAGATACCTTTGGAGTAAAATAGCGATAGAGACATGCTCCCCCGACGATGAGTCCACTTAGGATGAAGGCGATACCCAGCAGCGTGACCAAACAACGACCTGTGGAGCCTGCGATGCCCACCGGAGCAGCGGCGAGCTCGGGGTCCTACACACACGGAAATGAGGCACGCATGTTATTCGTTGTGCAAGTAGGCAAGCATGCACGAAAACGTTGCCTTCTAATCGTCAAGGACGAAATGTGCTGAGTGCAAATACTTGTTTGCGGTTGTAACGCCACGAACGTTTGCAAGGGCTGGAAAGGCAACGGGCCGAGTGCGTGCAGTGGTCGGCGCAGGCCTGCTAACAGTTTATTTACTACGCACGTACTATCTATCGCTCACCTTCTCAATAGGCTCCTTGACGAGAGCTTTCTGCGCCAGAGCCGGGTTGAAAGCGATCTTGACCATCGCGCCACAAGCACGTTGTATTCCAAAAAGAAGAAAGAAATGGGTGTTGAGGGCCTGTGCCGAACGGTTGAACGAGTGTTAATTCTCAACAGCGCAGTTCAGTGACGCACTTCGCAGGCTGAGGCTGGATTTATCGAGCACTTCCGGTGGCCGCGGCCGTCTGGGATTAAAAATGGCACCTAAAATGATTCCTTTTAATTTCACAATGCAAACATACATACATACAAGCGGCGTGCTGCTAATTTCAACAATTTTCGTGATATTGGTCGTCGAACCAGCAAACTGTTACCATTTGCCTCGTCCGTTGTGTTTTATGTCGTATTACAGTAATTGGGTTTGAATTGTGGGATGTTGCATTTGGCGCCATCACGTGGCTTCCAGTGAAAACGTTTAACCCCCCCCCCCCCCCCCCCAAAAAAAAAGAAAAAAAAGGCAGCTTTGCCCTCGCAGTGATTCTAAATAAACCAAGGAAGGCTCATATCACATAAGAGACATACCATTTTTGTTCAATTGTCGCACTGGTTTGACCGGGGGTCGGCAACCTTTTACACTCAGAGCGGTTTCGACCCGGTTACCACGGAAAAGACAACACTGGGAGCCACAAACACTTTTTGACATCTGAAACATCGACGTTAGCCTTCATGTATACGTGTCTAATTATTTTTGTGTCATAACATATTTCTCATATAAATGAGGAAAATTGCCGCATTGTAGTGGGGTTTTTTTTTTCATTTGAGTATTTACTTTCCAAAACCATCAAAACTCGTTTTTTTGTTTTTTTGTTTTTTTTTTAAACAGTAATTCCACAAAGAAGTTCGGACTCCCATGATTTGCCATTGCAGCGACTGAAACAAAAAATAAATTACAAAAAGTCACTTCTTTTAGAAACTCATACTGTAGATCCACAGATTTTGAAAACCATTAAGTCTGACACAGCATCCTTACATGATGCTGTTTTACCTACAACTGCTAATTGCACATTCTGTTTCCCTAAAGCAGAAATGCACACAATGGGAAAAAAATGTTAGCACTATAATGAATTTAAACAACCACTCAGTGAGAATAATACTGCCTATTCATCACTATGAATACTCCACTCTGTAAATTGACCCGGCAAAAGTGCTGTCTCCCACAGGCTGGCCACGACTTCTCAGTGTGCTTGCTGCCCAAAGAAACAGCTTTCACTGCACTGTGTGGAACCATTGGCTGGAGTCATGGCACTACAGTAAATCTGACACATATCCTCAATCCCCTGGTCTGAGGTGGTCCTTAGCTTTCACTCTCTTGGCTTAGTTGTGCTTCTACGTATGAATAAATAAACACTTACGGCTGCACTGTCTGCTCTACTTCCATGCAAAATTGTGGCATCTTTCCAGTTCTTATACGTATAAAGCAACCATATGAATCTCTCGATCCCACAAACGCACGCACGCCACCAGGCTATGATATTTCCTCCATTCAACAGACAGATTGGACCGGTAATCACCACTGAAAGGTACATAAACAGAGCAGCTGATTTCTGTACCCAAGTCCCTCTGCTCTTAGCCCCCACCACGCTCTCCACTAATCCTAAATGGTCCCGAAGGCTTGTTTATGGGCTCGTCTTACGCTGTGTTTGATCTGAAAACTTGCCCACACATGCATGCATGGACACATCCACACACACACATCCACACCGCGAAACAAAGAGCCAACATTAACAGTAATACCGTAAACAGCCTACACACATTAAGATGATTTGACTGATTTTGAGCCAGACGCTCCCTGCCTGACAAAATGAACGAAGGGCTGATTATTGGATGTTTTAAGATTATCCTGGCCCCCTGTCCTGTGGTCTGAGTTGGAGTGCCTCTTGCGATGAAAATGGTTGCGGACAACGCTTCTAAATGAGCAGACTCAATATTTATGAAAAAAAAAATCTCGTTATTGCATAGTCTACACAGACTGGATTAATGCATAACATTAAACCACCTTATTCACGTGACATGCAAAAAAAAAAAAAATGCCAGGGAATGCAGAAAATCAAACCAGAATGTGGAGCGTTATAACCTTCGCCCTCCCAACTGAACCTCCTGCCACCCCTTTGGGACCCCAAATAAAACTGCCTAGAACCACTCCTGGAAGAAGGTGATGGAAATGATGAGAACATGGAAGAAGGCTGGAAGGGAGTAACACAGTTGAGTGTCAGAAGGCCATCACACAGACAATGCCTTGATGCTTGAAGGAGTTTTTCGCTAATTGACAGCAGATTAAACTCTCCATTCATTGAATTGATATCAGGTAGAACTTATGTTTTTCAGACCATAATAAACATTGTTGCGCACACAATGCGTTGGATGTCATACAGCAATTGCGTACCGAATGCCAAGATTTCCCTGTGACATGTCGTAAATGTCCTCTAAAAACAATGAAATTCACATCCACATCTGGTTTGGCATTTGTATACACTAGCGCACACACACAAACTCCATGCCTGCTTTGTCATCAAACCACAAACGTCTGACAGTGTGTAGCTGGCTGCATAAAGTGTGAAAAAAGATTATATTGACCGTGACATCACTCACCACACAAGCAAACACACACACGCACACATGCACATATATACTTTGTAGTACACACACATACACACACACACAGACACACACACACCCGCACATAAAAGTCCTTTGGTTCCATTGGTTTTACTTAATTTGGACACGCACACCGATTGCGCATGATTAAAATGTGCTTCACTGACATATACCACTTGAATATTTTTGAGGAAAAGAATAGAAAATGACGTCATGACCACATTTTAATTACATGCAACCGAAACTTCAGTAGTGGACTTTTATTTTTTTCCGCGTGCACACATCCATCATCTATTTTATTGCTAGACATGTGAGCCTGCATGTGTCAGATGAACACACACGAGAACACACTAAAATATGAGCACGGCCCAAATTGTTTCGGTACCGCTTTGAGCTTAATAACATTGCTGACATTTCTTCATGTGGAACCACTATTAGCTCCATGTGTTTTTGTGGAGGAGATGCTGCGGTTGCACGGAGCAGGAGACTGAGAAGGGATCCTTGCGCACATGTGGTGGCGGATAGTGATGCTGCTTAAAAGACAAACCTCCCCGTATCACACTGACATGATCCATGCCCCACATCCACAGTCTTGGTCATCACATATGGCTCTCAGACAAGGGTGACAAATGAGGCTTTCCGTAAGTATCAGCTTCTAAAGCTACCTTCGCTCTTGCGTAGCCCCACATGTCTTCTACTTTCCTTTTTATCCTCAGTGCTTGACACCCCTCCGGGAAACATAATAATCCCCACACTGAAAGAGAAGTGGGGCCGGTGGTCGGGAGGGCAGGATGTCGGCATGCAGATCAGGATTCGGTTGCAGCGGCTTTCTGGATGTTTGTGTGAAGTCCTTCCTAAATTAGTCTCAAATGGGTGAATTGCCAGTGTACGTGGCGCACCGCGAAAAGCTGAGATATGTCGATAAGCTATAGTTTAGACTTGAGCTAATCAGTATAGGAAACATATGTTGACCTGTCCAGTTTAAAGTGATTAAGCAAGGGAAAAGTCAAACTTCCTAAAATTTGCCATGTCAGAGTTAAGTTAATGACTTGATTATATACAGGTATATGTTTTTAAAATTGCAATTGCGAGTAGATATTTGGGAGTCATAAAAAAAAAATCATTGTATATCAAACTTACAAATCTGTATGATGTAGTTTTATTCAATTTGAATGGCAAATAAAAGACATACAATATGGGGGGGGGGGAAAGCATCCGTACAGGATGAGTGCCACATATGCTTTATCCAAACCTCCCTATAAGGCCCTGTAAAAATGCACCACCTGCATGGTGCTTGTAAAGCATAACAGCAAAATTTGTGACATTGCCTGTTGTTTGAGAAAGTAAAAAAAAAAAAAAAGTTTAAATTTTTAAGAGCCACTGTTCTGCAGATTTACAAAAATGTTTGTCACCTTGAATTGAATCTATCTATCTATCTATCTATCTATCTATCTATCTATCTATCTATCTATCTATCTATCTATCTATCTATCTATCTATCTATCTATCTATCTATCTATCTATCTATCTATCTATCTATCTATCTATCTATCTATCAGTGAAGTATCAATTGGATCGAAATCAGTCAGTGTATTACATTTTATTCAAAATTATTGATCGACTATAACGTGATAATTTGTGCAATCTATCAGTGGCGTCATTGATCAGATCTGCGATATAAGACATGACAACAAACACTTTACTCCGGGGTTGTTCTCTTGTTGTTAATGTGGGGTTGTTAATGTGAATGTGAAAGCGAATCTTTCTTTCTTTTTTTTTTTTCAGCATTCCTGGGTGTCTTATGAGCAGAAACTGCTGGGAGACAGAAGTTCAGTAGGATCTCTGAACACAGTACCGAAATATTCGATAGCTGCAGCCCATCTTTTTTTTTTTTAATTTTTTATGGAAGTCCTTCTTATTTCAGAAAGACAATGCTAAGACACATTGCAACAGCGTGGCATCACAGTAAATGAGTGTGAGGACTAAACATTTCTGCCGGCAGTCTAGACCTGTCTCCCAATGACAATTTGTTGTGCATTATAAAGTGCAAAATGCGGCCCTGAACTGTTCAGCAACTAAAATTGTACTGTACATCAAGCAAGAATGGGAAAGAATTCCACCTGTATTTCTGCCTTTTTTTTCTCGCGCTAGCTAGCTGGCTAGCGAATGCAGCTCCATAAATGGAAGTTTGCTGGATTCGTTCCTGAGGCAGGTGTTCCGTTCAGCCCAAATTGGATGTACAAGGGATCACAAATTGATCACAAATACTGTACAAGGGGCACAGGGACATAAAACACGGGTAGGAGCATACAGGCAAAATTGATAGAATGAAATGGATGGGTGCCTGCCGTGAACCTAGAATCGTGAACTTTTTGTGTCACTTTTTGCAAAAAGCCACTCGGTTGTGTTTATTTGGCATCCATGGAACTCTCTCTCTCTCCCTCTCTCCCTCCCTCTCTCCCTCCCTCTCTCTCTCTCTCTCTCTTTCCCTCTCTCTCTCTCTCTCTCTCTCTCTCTCTCTCTCTCTCTCTCTCTCTCTCTCCCTCTCTCTCTCTCTCTCTCTCTCTCTCTCTCTCTCTCTCTCTCCCTCTCTCTTGTTCTGTCTCACACATGCACACATAGATTTCAGAATTTTATCCAATATCATATATCAGTGGAATCACTTTCAGAACTGTGAGATCATTGTCAGTCAGTGAAGTAGCATTGGG
>CAAKHF010016412.1:0-15433 GCA_901007745.1 Hippocampus kuda
CGCAGGGCAAGTTTGCGCCAGTCGTTGCTTAAAATCAGAAATTCTTCCAGTCGTCTGGCTGCTGACCAACTGCAGTTATATGCACTGTCCGAAAGGAAGTGGTAGGATAGAGAAACAGCGCCATCCTACGATAAAATTACGGTACTACTACAGAGGAGGCCATTTCCCGCTAGTAGCCCGTTAAAAAGTGCTGTAATTAGGAACGTAATCCTTGTCTCAAAATATTACAGTAATGTAATTTGAATACATTTGATTACTTTTGAATGACTCCATAATTAATTTAAAATAAATGTCATGACTTTTGGATCACTACAAAAAGAAATATAAAGACAATTACCTAAAAAAACTATGTATGATATATAATTTTACGTATTTGTCTGGTCTTTTCTATTTTATGGCTGTTAAATATACATTGCTGGTTGTAGAATGCCGGAGGGAGCCGCAATTCAAATCCAAAGCGTGAGAGAGACACTTGTGCACCATGCAAACCAATTGTGCACCATGCTGCAGAGATGGATAGATGGATGAATGGTGAATACATAGATAGGTAGATAGATAGATAGACAGATACTCGGGCTTGAGTACTCAAATCCATTTTATTTTTTTGTTGAATCAGAATCAAAAAATATTTTTATCGACTTGACCGAGTCCAACTTTGTTTTTATTCCTCGAAAAATAACGTTTTATATATATATACTGACTAAGAAAGCCGTTGTAGTGGATGTAGCGGTCCCAAGTGAAGGAAACATCAGAAAGAGGGAACATGAGAAACTCAAGAAATACCAAGGGCTCAGAGAGGAGCTGGAGAGAGCCTGGAAGGTAAAGGTGACAGTCGTGCCTGTGATGGTCAAAGCACTCGGGGCAGTGACCCCCAAACTAGATGAGTGGTTGCAACAGATCCCGGGAACAACATCGGACATCTCAGTCCAGAAAAGCGCAGTGCTGGGAACAGCAAGGATACTGCGCAGAACCCTGTGTGTGTGTGTGTGTGTGTGTGTGTGTGTGTGTGTGTGTGTGTGTGTGTGTGTGTGTGTTGTATGTATATTGGTATATATGGTGTGTACTGTAATTATATTTAGTTATGGGTGTATATTGTAGTCTATGAATATTCTTTATTATTGTTGATATATTGATCGTGAAATACAGATTGGAGGGTAAGATCTGATAAGTTTGTACTATTTCCTGGTCCTTTTCGAAGATGTAAATCACAGGTGTCAAACTCAAGGCCCGGGGCCAGAACTGGCCCGCCACATCATTTTATGTGTCCCGCCCCAAAGCAAATCAAACATGTCAACTTCCATGATGCTCGCTAAAATCTCTGCCAAAATTTAAAATTATCATATGTAATAAATAAGAGACATGTGAGTATTTTCTTGTAACCAAACCCCTCATAACATTTACAAACAATAGTTCAATAAACCGTTGGGACTGAAACCAAATTTTAAAAAGTCAATAATAACGGGCCCTCCAAGGGAAACGATAGCTAAAATGTGGCCAACGACAAAAATGAGTTTGACACCCCTGATGTAAATGATCAGGTCATTCACTAAGTTTTCAATTGTGTTTTTGAGGCTAATTTTTGAATCGGCAGAGCACTTGTCTCCACCCCACAGTTTCCTGCCGTGTGCCTACATTTCTTTTTTTTTTTGTCTTCCACAACCACCAGAATTGATCGCGATGTTCCACGGAATATGTGGGTAACAACAGGAGACAGCCTATTCCGATCAAAATGTCAACAATGTCGTCTTGTTGTGAATGTCTGACAAACAATGACTTATACGGCTGTGTGGGCGCTGTTTAATGGATAAAGCATTGTTTGAAAAACGATTTGGGGATAAAACAGAAGCGCTTAATTTATCTATATTTGTTTACTCTGTGACACGTATTTGTAACCGGAAATAACGAAAAACACCCTCGACCAAACGACTATTCGCTTTCTTGTCATTAGCGCACCAGCTCCATTGCGCATGCTCGACCGGCGATTCGCGGTTGCGCCAAAGGGGAGAGGATGTTGCTAGCAGCCAGTGTAGATGCACTGGCGTTTTCACAACAATAACATCATCAAAATTTCCATCCTTGCTTACATTTTCAGTGGATTCTATTGCAAACGCTTCTGGAAGTCGTGCAAGTTGGATCGCATCTGCTCATTTGGGGGTTATGTTTTGGGACTACGTCCTCTGTTGACAATGGGAGCGGAGGGGTTTGCAGATTTACAAAGCTCATTTTTGCAGGAGCAGAAACAAGAATCATGGCTGGCCAGCTAGGCCGCAGACGGAGGTTTTGTAGCAAACAGCAGGCGTATTTGGATACAAGATACGCCATATTGGATTGCTCTTACCGCTAAAAGCTGGCTCAAAGAACCCAGTGTTTTAAAACGCGATTGTCGCTCAGTTTGGTTGTTGTGTGACGTGTAAGACAAGCTAACGAGTCCGCTAGCCCCACAACCTTGACTGCTCGACGTCTTCGTTAGCCCATTAGCCGGCTAACGATAGCCAGCGTTTCTTGGGCAACAGTCCGTTGTTCAGTTTATTTTAAAAATACGTAGTGCGACGTTGTTAGGCCAACACTCATTATCGTGTGCCTAGTAGTAACTAGGATCGTCCATTTAATTTGTTACTTTTGCCCCGGATGAATGTGGGACAAAATGGAGACCCCGACGATTGTGTACGATTTGGATACATCTGGGGGCTTAATGGAGGTAAGGTTTCTCGGCCCAAAAGCCCACTTTACATTGAAGTACTCTTATAAATACATATGCTAGCATCTATGCCAATAAATATACAATTGACCATTTATATTTGGAGCGTCCTTGTGTATTGTACCGTGTTTTCCTTTCAACCTAGTAGTGTAAATGGAAGGGGTTTTATGGAGGCCACAGCAACGACCCTTAAAGCCTTACTTGGAATGGCAACCGCGGACATAGTGCTGAACGCAGCGGCACTATATGAATAAATAAGTACAGTATACTGAAAAAGAGTGACCGACTAGTGCAAAACACGTCCACAGCAAATACAGACACTTCTGGCGCCCCCGAAGTCCGAGGAGGTCGAAAAGAGGAGTCGGAAGTTGGGAAGAGACGTCCGGAGAAGCGGCAGGGCCACCAACCACGACACCTGCGATAGTTGCCGAGAAGGGGGGGATTTGTTGTGCTGTGATCACTGCCCTGCAGCCTTCCACCTCCAGTGCTGGTAAGTTGTCATTATTTTCTCAACCTGAAAGATTGATTACTCTGAAACCAAATGCGCTTGCTAAAACTCCTTATGGGCGTCATGTACGCTGCCTGCTCCCCACCCCCAAGAAGGCGTTAGTAATGGGCTTTTTCAGGAAAGTGTTGCGTATTTTGCTGCTGTAAATATTTCACTGTTGTGAAGCAACACAGACTGCCCCCACTCGCATGAACATGTTTTGCGCGGTTACCTATTAATTTAAACGGCGCTATGTCCAGTGCAGTTATCGACGTACTGCATATTGACATTTCTCAATGCATTCCCTGCCCAATAGTACCCTCGCTCAAATGCAGGAGTTGATTGGAATGCCTGTAGAAAAGCTAAATTCGTTGTGTGGCACGATGGATATGAATATCCATTTCTGTCATTCATTTTCTCTCATCCGTGCACCTTTTGTTGGTTGTCTGTGGAGTTCAATGTAACGTTAAGCCGTCCATCCCACTCTGACGCGCTACAGCCTCGGCTAAAAACGGTGTCTGTTTACAATATGGCGACCTCCCTGCTCCTTTCTCATCTAACGCCATACATATTACTAAGACTTTGAAAACGGAGCATGTGGTGGTGGCGGGTGGGGTATCTCCCAATGACAAATAGAAAATAAAATGTATTTTTAGGATTGTTCCACCATAAATCATCTTTTGAAGAATGTGTTTGCTACCACTTAGCATTGTTCAACTGCTAACAGCTTTGCAACTTGGGCATTGGTACATAGCTGCACAGACCACACGGCAAGAGCAATCTCGACATACTGTCATGGCTGTGAAGCCTTCCATTTGAGCTGCTCCTTTATTTGTCTTTTTCTGCTGGTGACCATTTTTAATATCTTAAATGCAGTGGCATATCTTGATCACATTTTGCTTGTTACTTTCTATTGCAGCTGTCCACTATTGACTCTACCTTAAATTGAACTTCCTTAGGCTCTTTGTTATGTTTAATACAAACAGCATTAGTTCATCCTTTTTTAAATCTCAATTTGGAAATATAAAGCTTTTCAGTGCCTTAATATTTCTGTTACACGCTTGTTGACACATACAAAATGTGCATATGAAAGTCAAATTAACCGGTCAATTTAAAGAATAAATTATCATCTTTTTAAACATAATGTGTTTAGCAGGTCTGCGTGAATCAACATTATACTGTGGCCTATACCAACAGCACACAAATGACTTTTTTTTTCTCAACATTATGTTGAGTGCAATTTATATTCATATTGGTCAGATGTTTATCTCAATATGCCCAGCCCTATTCCTGCAAGCCATTTGGTGCTCATCAGCAGGCATTTCTAAAACTTAGTTCTGTTCAATAAATAGAGTATGAATGTCCTTGCCAATTGGGAGTGTTTTTTTTTTAACTCGAATGTTTTTTAAAAATATTTATTAAAGGCCATGCATATGCGTTATTCCATTTGAAACCTAACTACTGGCTTGCGAACTGATTTTTTTTTCTCCTTTAAACCATAGTGACCCACCCCTCAGTGAAGAGAAGCTTCCTCCAGGAGAATGGATGTGTCACCGCTGCAATGTACGAAAAAAGGTGAGTGTTGTTCACCGATAAAATTTCAGCCCTTCCACCAAACCTGTTTGCATTGCTTTAGACAAAACAATATCCTGATAAAGGTTGAATGTTTTTCTAATTGTCTCTTTCAGAAGCGAGAGCAAAAGTCTGAACAGACGAATGGGCTGCTGGAAAAGTCCTGTGCTAAGCGCACTTCCTCTCCAACTATGGAGCTGGAGCTTGGCGCCGGCCCACTGCGTCTTGATGGCCTCCCTCCAGGGGCTGGAGCCGCAGGGCCTGGTCTTCGCGTGGCCCAGGTACGCCTCTTGGACCGTAGGAGTAGCAGCAGGCCAAGCAGCCGCCCAGGCACGCCAACTTCCAATACTTCGTCGACCCCTACCCCCTCAGAGGAGCAGAATGATGGAGAAGAGGAGATAGCTGAGCCTGAGGATGATGTTCAGGGCACTGAGCTTGAAAATACCGAATTGTCTTCTCCAACCCCGCGTCTTCTCAAGAGGCCCTTTCAGCTGCTCATAGCTGCCGCTATGGAGAGAAATCCTACACAGTTTCAGCTACCCAGTGAACTTACGTGTACTACTGCATTGCCAGGTTGGTCGGTACCTAAGAAGCATTGTCAAATGAAAGTCCGTTACTGCGGTTCTGTCTTCTAATAGGTTCACCACTTAAGCAGTTTGATAACAATCCCGTTATCTTTGTGCAGGCAGCAGTAAACGAAGGAAAAAGGAAGAATTACTTGGGAGGCCCTTCAGGCGACCGCAATATGAACTAGATCCTAATGGTCTGGTGCCGTTACCAGTCAAAGTCTGTTTTTCATGCAACAGGTATTCAGATGTACCATCGTATGTACAGACGTATACACAGATCTGTTATATTCTTGAAATTTTATTTTTATTTTTTTGTCTGATTTTTTTTTTTTTACTTCCTATAGGAGTTGCAGGTTGGCTCCCTTGATACAGTGCGACTACTGTCCTCTCCTCTTCCACACGGATTGTCTGGACCCACCACTTACAGCTTTACCTGCTGGAAAATGGATGTGCCCAAATCATGTTGAGCATTTAGTGGTGAGTGGTGTGGAACTGCAAGTAACTGCTTCTCAGTTTAAATACAATGCTTATCTTTCCTTTCCAAAATGTTTTTGTTGCTCAGCTAAACCAGAGGAGCCTGAGCCTGTCCAGTCGATGTCAGCTTTTTGATGAGTTTCAGGACAGAATGTCCCAGCATGCTGTCAAGTTGGACTTCCTGCGCAGAGTCCATCGGCAGTTTTCACCAAACTGTCGGACCACTCAGCAGTGCAACAAAAAGACTATCAAGGTAGACTGCACCTCACTACACTGTGTGTTTTTGTATCTATTCAGATAAAGCAGAAGATTTCAGAAAGTGCCTGCTGCAATTGCTGTTTGGTTTCAGGTACCCGATGCCATCAAGTCTCAGTACAGGAATCCCCCCTCCATTCTACATCCTGCAGGGGTACGCCAATTGGAGCTAGTTTGTAGTGGTGTCCCTGAACGTCCGTCCACAAATCACCTCACCACAGATGCTGAGCAGCAGGAGGTAGGAATCAAATATGATCGGGGTTACCAATCATTGACATTTTAACGTAGCTTTTCAAATGAAAGCATGATTACTGGAACAACGGTCAGTTGTTATGTCAAAGACACCGTTCAGTTAACGTTCGGTGTTTGAGAAACAATTGATTCTTAGTTGTCCTGCAATGCATAAATGAATCTGATTGGTGACAGAATTTTAAGAATGCAATTTACTCTGGCAAAAATGAGAAAGTAATGCTGAAGCGCAGCAGCCGCTGGATGGTCTCTGTCGTTCTTATAACAACATACTGATAGGAATGTGCCATATTGTTCTGTCAACAACAATCTAGAGACACTATTTTGCACAATACAAATATGTGATGTTGTGTTGGAAGTATCGCAAGTGACAATTACATGCCTAATAAGTTGTTGCCCATCCAACAAGCAACCCACATCTTAAGACCATATGCCATTGTGCTGCAAACAATTGCGAGTGTTTTTGATGACAGCCAATGTTACATTTTTGTCAGGGTTCGTTCAGGGTTGCGAATGTTCACCAAACTGACCCCGACTTTCACCAGGAGGTTCAGTGTTCTTCTTTTTTTTTTTTTCTTGTTGCAACGAAATTTTTGAACGTGTTCAAAATTGCGACAAGAAAATTCCAGGCAAACATCTGGCCACCGTTTGAACATTTGCAACCGTGAATGAATCCTGACGAAAACGCAATCTATCGAATGCTCTATTGGAAAAACACAATTGTTTGCAGCTCAGTGGGAGCAGAGCAGCAATATGGCGGCGTCCCGTGACAATTATCTTGTCCAGCAAAAGAGCGCAACTTAATAGCCACTCGTGGACTTCCAAAATACAGTGGAGCCTCGAGTCACTGTTTTTACAAAATTGACGGTATGTATGATATGCACAGTACTGCATTTATGATATTCCAGCGTTTGTTAAATTAAAAAAAAAAAAAAAAAGATGAGTAGAAGGCTCTACGGTGTGGGTACCCAAGTTCGGTCCTCGAGAGCTCCTATCTAAACCTTTTTAGATGTGTCCCAAGGCTGGATAGGTGCTCTCGAGGACTGGACTTAGGTACCCCTGCTCGATAATGTGCCTCTCCCGCTGCGGAACCATGGCATAAATCAATCCAAGTGTAAATGTACTACTGCACCTGTACTGTATCTTTGTTTAGGGCATCCACAACCGAATGACTGCTAAAAATAGCGTAAAAAGTATATGAAAGCTTATTACTATTGGGGAAAAAAAGAAGGAACTGGTCACAAAACATGAGTATGATGTTCATATTCGTAATCTTGTTGTTTGGTTTGGCGAAATAAATAATTTGCACTATAATCAAGAACAAAGAAACAAGGGAGGTGATTTAGCCAAAGAACTGAGTGTGCTAACCAAGAAAAGACCTCAACCCCTAGAGGAAGTGGAAAAATGACTTCACGATTTGGATGAACGAGAAAGAACTCCACTGTGACATTGTGAGTGAGACCATTACCCGTGAGGAGGCAAAGATGCTGCACGCAGACTTGCTTGCGAAAATGTCCGGTCCAAGTGGTGTTTTGGATTTTAAAGCCTGGTTAAAGAAATTTCAGAGGAATGGATTTCACAGTCTTGTTAGACATGGGGAGACTGCGAGTTCTAATAAACCGGCTGCAGGAGAATTTAGAGGAATGTTTGTGGAAAGTGAAGGCAACTTGCTTTTCAACTGCAACGAACAGGATTGTTTTGGACAAAAAAAATGCAGGGAAAAACCTTCTTCATCGAAGGGCTTGTACTCCCTGTCCGCAAACCAGGATAAGAGAGCCTTACACTTTTATTTTGTCCAAATACAAGTGGTGACTGTAAGAAGAAACCACTTTTAATTTTTGACTTTGAAGGTCCTTTAAGCGCAATAATGTGAAATGTGGAAAGCAAATGCTAAAGCCTGGGTTAGAAGAATACTTTTTAAGAAGTTTGGTGACTGAGATTTTTGCCCCAGCTGTCAACAGATATTTTACGTAGAAAGATTTGCCCCTGGAGTGTGTTCTCATTGTGGATAATTCTGCTCATCTTCCGGACTTGGTAGAAGTGAAACAATGAGTTCAGTGAGGATGTGCATGTGCATGTGTGTGCATGTGCGCGTGCGTGTCTCCTTCACCCTGCAATTTATGCTTTTTTTTTTTTTTTGTGTATGATCCAAAATTAAGCAATTGCCCCGATGGAAGGGCACACGACATGTTTTACAACTCATTCTGGTTTCACTTTGCTTGCCTTTCCTAAGGCAGACCTTCGCTGCGGTGTGGCTTTTGCGTGAGGCACATGATGTTCGTGCACCGGGAGCCTCTTTGATGGCTGCCTTTTTTTTTAGGGGGGGGGGCGGTCGGACGAAGTGTCATTTTTTTCCATCTCCCTTGTCATGCTTGGTGGAAGATTGTTTTCCCCAAAAGCAATGATCCAGGGTGAATTGTTTTGGTTTGTACATGGCTGTACATGTCCCGCTGCCACCTGCTGGACAGATTATAATGATTTATAATGCAGACAAGCCTGATCCTGAGTCAGAGGATGCGTCACTTCTGCACACAGTGATGCAAAAAAACGCAAAAGCCGTAAAAATACATCATATATAGGCAGCCGTTTTTACAAGACGATTTTTATGTCATGGGGCATAAAAGAGTGAACCAAATAAAAGTGTTGAAAACAAATCTATCAACTCTCTTGAAAGCTCCACTTTCCGATTGTTGTCAAACACCGCCTCCTCCCTCAATCTGCAGGGGCTGTGTGGCATTATGTCACCTCAAGTTTAGGAGTCTGGATGTTGTTTTGATTGTAACATGTATAAAATAGTTGGGGCACATTTGAATTAGCCTGTTTTGTTTAAAACGGATCACTGTAATACTCGGTTGCAGAAGGAACTGCATCATTAATGTAAGTGTGTGCAGATTCATTTCCGCCTATTAAACTGTTTTGTCAGCTTATAGTTTTGTTTATTCTTGCATCATCCATGGCTCTAAAACCATGAAAAAGAGTTTGAGGATGGTCATGAAGCCACAGTATTAAAGACTTTTTGTCTTGTGGGGGTGGCCGACACGCAAGCTAATGTGGATGGCTAGTGCAGGTGCCGTATCAATACCATTTTCATCAATGACTAAGAAAGTCGAGATTTTTTTCAAGCATATTAGATTAGTGCTGGGACTTGGTTGTAGGGTGGGATGGTGTTGTGTTCATGTTTGTGGGCTACGGGATATGATCTTAAAATGCAGAGCTGCCCACTATTAGAGATTCTCTATATTTTGGTAGAGAAATCACAGAATTCTCACTCGTTTGGCCCATAACACTGATTGTCATAAATATTTTTTAAAAATCCTGGGTTGCATTACTCAAACAAGTTGAAAACCAACCAAAATACTTTTGATAATTGCGATATGTTTGACAGCATGCCAAACCCAGAAAACAGGTGAACCATGAGCTTTGCAATGCGAACCCGATGGGACTTTGACGTCAGTTTCAATTGATAGCAGGGGGCGTTTCAGTGCGGGCTTTGTATCGGTCTGTCGTGGTGAAGAAAGAACTGAGCCAAAAAGTGAAGCTCTCAATTTACCGGTCGATCCACGTTCCAACCCTCACCTATGGTCACGAGCTATGGGTCGTGACCGAAAGAACGAGATCTCAGATACAAGCAGCCGAAATGAGTTTTCTTCGCCGGGTGTCCGGGCTTCTCCCTTAGAGATAAAGTGAGAAGCTTGATCATCCGGGAGGGGCTCAGAGTTGAGCCGCATGTCCTCCACGTCGAGAGGAGCCAGATGAGGTGGCTCGGGCATCTGATTAGGATCCCTGGTGAGGCGTTCCGGGCATGTCCCACCGTCAGGAGGCCCCAGGGATGACCCAGGACACGCTGGAGAGACTATGCCACCCAGCTGTCCTGGGGAACACCTTGAGATCCCCCGGATGAGCTGGAACAAGTAGATGGGGAGAAGGAGGTCTGGGCTTCCCTGCAAAAGCTGTTGCCCCCGCGACCCGGATGAGCGGGTTGGGTGCTATATATATACATACACACATACACATATATATAGATATAGATCTATCTATCTATCTATCTATCTATCTATCTATCTATCTATCTATCTATCTATCTATCTATCTATCTATCTATCTATCTATCTATCTATCTATCTATCTATCTATCTATAATAAATCCTCATTCAAAGTTTGTTTTAACTGCAATTTGGCACTGGCAAAGAATGTAAATATGGAGCGCCATGAGAAGCATTTTAAAACATACATATGATAGTTACTACACTTAACACGCTGCAAAAGTACGTCGCATGCCTCCGCGTCAGGTCTCTACTAAGGTAGGCAGTGATTTCCTTTTCACAAACTCTTGAAACAGAAAAATAAAGTAGATACGTTTATGTTGGGGCCTTTTATGGCTGTTGGTCATAATCGCATGCATGTGTGTATGCGTGCATGTGCTGTAACGGGTCGATTGCGGGAGGTTCGTTGCTTGTAAAGTAGATCTTTGGTCGAAAAGTTTGGGCACCCCTGCTGTAGAGCGAAGAGGCGCGGTGACTCTTGACATTGGCCTTCAGTACTTGGCCAATCAGGATGCAGAACACGATGCATTGGGGGAAAAAAAGCATAAAAAAACTGCACTAAAAAATCTGTGAAACAGCGAACCCATGCCAGGTAAACCACGTAAAAAGCGAGTGTTCACTGTACAAATATATCAATATGATGTACAGTATATAAACATCCCTTACACAGGAAAGTATGCCATGATACGTAGAATTTAACATTTTAATTTGAATTTTGTCTCGATGTCTCAAACAGTGGCTTCAGGATGTCATCGCCCTCCAGTGCAGCATCATGCGACACTTGTCCACCAAGCAGAATATTTCATCCACGCCACCCTCAGCACAGTTGGACTCTGACAATAAAGACAGGTGCAAATCTTGTACAGCATCAGAGGATGTGAGAAGTCATCCCTCTTTACAACGGACTTCTCCTAGCCCCTACTCTAATCTTTGCAGTACAACCGATGACCCAGAGGAGTCCGCTCCAACACGGGACACATTAACACAGCAGGTTGTTTCTAAATCAAGCATACCACCCTGCCAGAACTGTAGTAAACCTAATGGACCTCTAACAGAGGAGTGTCATCCTTCCAAAACAAATGGACCATTAGAGTGTAACAGTGAGTCCCAGTATTATGTACAGGAAATCCCACAGCACAGACTAAAGCCCTGCACAGCCACCCATGACTCAGCTGCTGCCTCTGACCTGGTGAACCACATAGGAACCGAAACACTGAAAAAGGAGCCTGAGAGCACTACAGAAGCTTGCACTCCAAAATACCGCCTTGTATCCACGACTACCTGCTCTCAAAGCAACCAGCAGAACCATAGGACCCAGGCAGAGCTCCAGATTGAGTCTATGAGCAACAACGTAAAATCCTGTGACTCCATTACCAGCCAAGAGCAATATTCCAGCAACATTGAAGCATCATCGCCAAGCCCAGGTACACACTAAGGCAGTGATGCCAAACGTCTTTTTGTGACCGGTCACGTTGTTATATGCTTTCCCATCACAGTGCACTTATGACGGTGGAACCAAATACATGTGTTGTATAATCGTCTCATCATATTGTTGTGCTGTCACTATCAAATCATTTTAACTTATCTACTCACCATGTAGTACTTTCTAACTCGCGATGCTGTGGTAACCACATTCTAAACACAAATTATAGACGGTAGATGCGGTGGATTGCTGCCTCTGACACAGAGGACCACGATTCTAATCCCAGTCACAAATGGAAACATCCTAATGGGTATGCTAGACCTTAATTCCTAGTTGTAAAATCAGAAGTCAAGGAATTTACTGTAGTTTGGTTATTTTTGTATTTATTGCAAAAATAGGGGCTTGGTAACAAAAAAAAAAAATGAGTGCAGTGTTTCAACATTATTAGAATTTAAAGCACTTGGGAGTTTTTGTATAGATTTCACCAAAAAACACGAAATAGATGCACATGATTTGGTTTAGTGGGTCACATAAATTTTTTTTAAACAATTTGGAATTAGTTTGACATACCGCCAAAAGTATATTACTATCTATGACGTGCGCAAAAGGCTTATCTGCACTGTATTTGTTTTCAGAGCATTTAGTAACTAGATCACAAGTGATTCACATTTCCTGATGCTTACGCTCCACAAAAAAAAAAAAAAAAAAAAAAAATCAATGTAATTTGTTACTAGCTTTTTGCGACCCATAAGTTGAAAATTGTGATCTGGCTGTAGTGATCGCTTAGAGCAGCGGTCCCCAACTTTTTTTGCCTAACAGACCAGTTTAGTGTCAGACAATATTTTCAGGGTCCGGCCTTTAAGGTGTGACTGATAAATACAACAAAATAATATGATCTACATGAAAACTGTGGTATTTTCAAAACATAATAAACACGTGAACGAAGAACGTCCTATCTGGCCGCAACACTCTTCAAAATAAGATACGCCGCAAATAAAAAGTGCATGAAAAATACGACTCACCATCGCCGCATATTATGCAGAGTGGGCTTGGTGCATGGGAATCTCCCATTGAGATCCATATTTTAAGTAGGACTCCTGGTACTCTCTATTAAATGTAGCCTCTTTTTCGTGCCACAGAGTGATATACTGTGGACGGATATAACAGAGGATCCACTAATTTTTCAAAATAAAACATCTTTCAGAGTCCGAAATAAATAAAATCGAAGTAATTTAAGTGATTTATTCTTTCTGTGCGGCCCGGTACCAAATGACCCACAGACCGGTGGTTGGGGACCGCTGGCTTAGAGCCCAGGTGTCGAACTTGAGTGTTACTGTCGTCCATGTTTTCGATGTTTCTCCCCTTCCAACACACCTGATACAAATTAGCTAATCAGCAAGCTCTACAGCATAGGTGTCAAACTCCTGGTCCTGGAGGGCCGCTGTCCTGCATGTTTTCCATCTCTCCCTGTTGCAACACACCTGATTCAAATGAACAGGTTCAATGTCAGGCTTCCGCAGAGTTTGCTGATGATCTGATCATTTGAATCAGGTGTGTTGCAACAGGGAGACTTGGAAAACATGCAGGACAGCGGCCCTCCAGGACCTGAGTTTGACACCTATGCTATTCAGGAACCCGATAAGGATCCTGATCATTTGAATCAGGTGTGTTGGAGGAGGGAAACATCTAAAAAATGCAGGATAGTGGCCCACGAGGACTGGGATTTGTCATCTGTGGCTGAGAGAGAACAAACACTCAAGTTAGTTGGCTCAGCCAATGGAGGCCCCAAAAAAATTTGAACATTTAGTTTGTTAACTAATGGCAACAACATTAACATTACTCTGCCACTGTCGGCATATCAAGGAGGTCCCAACTCTCCGATACTGTGAAAACCCAACTAAAAAGCTAATTGAAGTGTGTTGAACAGTTCTTGTCGCAGTCATATTTTTAGTTCAAGAAAATCTTCTGGTGCTACAATAGCTTTTAACGTTTGTTTCCATTCCAATATTTATTACTCTCAAGGCAGGGCTGCACTGGCACAAAAATAAATTAGTATGTGGCATTTTGACTGAGACTGACCCACGCTCGCAGACACGCACGCAGATATGCATATGTATCCATGCATGCATTTTAGGGCACCCATGGATGCTCACAACCTCCTCTGTAACTGAGAAGGCATTGTTGGTCACACCACCCACAGTCAGGTTTTCATGAAATAAAGCGCGCACACACACTCAGAACCTTGCTCAACACAATTATAATACAGGCATGATCAATCTAAGTAAAAAGCAACGCTTTGCTGAGTTTAATTTACGAGATGGTTAATCTAATCTGCCATTGATTTGCATATACATTCAACCCTCGTTCATCTCGGGGGTTACATAACATTCTTTCTGTGATAAGTGGAAGTAGTCCTCTATTTTTTACAATTATTATGTATACAATAGTGTATTGAATAAAAATTAAACCTTTTTCAGGCATTTCAAGCATTAAAAAAAAACAAACCTTTTCTTACAAAAAAACTGACAGTCTTTTGAAACACTGTCCAGAACATTTCGTCGACATTGTGGGTTTTGTCATGGAGAAAATTTGGCAAGCTGTACAGCGTTGAGGCGTGGAGACTGTTGACATTCTACAGTCCCTTAGCCAATCAGAATGCAGAATACAATGCACTGTTAAAAAAAAACTGCATGGGAAAAATCCATGGAACAGTGAAGCCGTGAAAGATGAACTGTGTTATAGCCAGGGACGATGACTGTCGTGTATTTCTATCTCATGCATTTACTAGCGAACAGCCAGTCAGAACTAACAACCTTTTGCACACTGCAATTAATGGCCACATTATTCAAATCATGACACAAAAATCTCTTCTTTACAACTCTAAATGCTGCTTTTTACTTAGCTTTATTCCTGCTTATATATTGAATTTGGTGAGCGAGGTTCTGGAGAGTGGATTTTCACTCCTCTCCCATCCCTCTCCCAAAGAAAAATCCCACCCCTGTCCCGGAACATAGTAAAAGAGTCCTGACCCGTTCAGCCTAACTCCCATTCCCGTGCCGCTCCCATTTTGGACGTCGGCTACATTAAATAAATTAATACAATTAGTTTGTCTCCCCTTTTCTTCTCATGGACTCTCAACATTTTTTTCCCATACTGGATAATACCGCTCTGATTTTTTTACATTTTAAATCCTGTACGCTTCCAATCCCGTGATTAAAGGTGAAATTGACACCCATCTGGGAATCACATGGGTTCCCGAAAAAAAAAAAGCCAGCTTGTATTCTGGATCTGTGTGCATTTCATTCCATGAAACCAGAACTGTGGCTACTATTATCAACAATGATTTATCAGCCATGTTGTTTGCTTGCTATGTGTGAAAATAATAGATATTACTGGCATTGACTGCAAGAATCAAATTTTGTAAAGCTGCATAAACATTCTATTTATGATTCAATATATTATTACATTATATTATAGCCATTACAAAATTTTCATTCAGACATGACTCCTGACCACCCCTGGCTACCACATAGCTTTGCCACTGATTTTGATTGGTTTAGTTTACTGTCCGTATTGTAAATGTATAAATGGGCTGCTAAATTGTCAGCCAGTCTCTTGGGGTCAAGTGGAGAAAATTAATAATTAATCAGCACCAGAAAAGCA
>CAAKHF010016412.1:20460-26978 GCA_901007745.1 Hippocampus kuda
CGCACATTTCGTCAATGACTTGTCCACACAATTGCACGTACACACATATATTTGATCACTTACTTTTTGACATTTTAGAGGAAGCTGAGCTTCCCCCGCAGTCTTAAAGCAATAGTCTCTGCATTGTATACATAGTTCAGTATTGTATAACTGTAAAAAATAAAGCTGACTATCAACTACCAAGTACAACTTTGTCAAATGTGCTATATATGAAACATACAACACATTTGAAATTTCGTCCCTCTCACATATTTTTCCTTTATTTTATTTTTTTATAAATCCTACTTCACGGATTTCACTGGTTCTTTTTGGAACGTAACCCCTGCGATAAACGAGGGATTACTGTATACAAATTTATACAAGTTCCTACATCATCTTAATCGTTTCATTACAAATCCATTGTGGTGGTATATAAAACAAAAAAAAAAAAGAGAAGTGTGTTGATCTACCAAGATTTTTGAACCTGACTGTAGATTTGAAAATAACAGGACATCAAACAAATATGGTGACCAGCCTGCATTTTCCCTCCTTTTTGCATAGCTCATTTTGAACATATGGAACAGTATGTTTAGTATTCCATATCTTCTTTTTAATTCAAGGTGCTGACATGGATGTGTGCCTTCCGAACTACGGTCATTGCAACTTCATATCGGGGAAACACGCCTGTATATTCTACGATGAGGTAAGTAAGGCAAGTGGCTTTCATTATTCATGTTCATGCGCGAGTGAATAAATGTGGTTTTGACTGGCACGCTTGTAGAACACCAAGCATTACGAGTTGCTGAACTACAGTGAGCATGGCACCACAGTGGACAACGTCCTCTACTCCTGTGACTTCTCTGAGAAAGCCTCACCGTCTCCACCAAGTGGCCTAGTGGCGAAAGTCCAAGGCATCATTCGTAAGTTCTTTGACCTTATTCACAAAGTGAGGGTCCTTTGGCAAAGGACTTTATGTTGTTTCGTTTTTTTAACTTGCAAAATAATGAGACTTGATTCAGACATATTAGTTGGATTCAAGATGCGATGCGACTCTTTGTGATCCAAGAGATCCAAGATGGCGCTGTAGTTGGCAGCAGTCGTTGGCAAGTGCTCTTAAAGAGGCCCCCCCCAAAACATGGTGTTTGTTGTTACTTCATGTGGACCCGATGTGGACTGTTTTCAGCGTTTTTCTGGCCATGACATTTGTCAAAGGAGAAGAATCTGTGCTGGGTGGTTGCACCTTCTCGGCAGCACATGTGCACCAGCACTGATTTTGATTGGGAGGAATGTCGGCGCTATTTGACTGTCGATGGAGCGTGGATGCGTATTTGGAACCGAGAGTCGCCGTTTGAAAATTGAAATGGATTTATATGGGACAGGAGAAGTCAACCAATCTCTTTTTTTTTTTGTCAATGGATGTGACAGCTTCTCGATTACTTTCAAACTCAGCTTGTAGCAGACGTGTGCACATTTTGAGCATGAGTGCTCTGATTCAGTGGTGAAAGGACACTTTGAATCTCTCCTTTCATCTAGAAGTGCTTCAAACAACAAAGCATATGCAGGATAAGTGGTTAAGATTGCATGACTGTCCGTGTTGTTTGTCGTGTGTTTTATTATTTTTGTTATTTTATGTCAACTGTTTCTTCGCTTTGTTACAGCTGAAAGCCATTGTGAAAGCGCGAGATAAATAAAGACGTATAGCATCGATACTTTGCTTCAGTTTTGCAGAAATGCAGAGCGATCTGGCGTCCCACCCCCTCATCTTTTACAGTCAAACCTCGGTTTTCGTCCATAATCCGTTCCAGAAGGCTGTTCGAAAACCGAAACCACGCCCTTTTTAAAATAAAAATTTAAAATAAAAATGTTTATTGAACACGTCTGCTCACAATGGAAAGCAACACGAGGAAGCGTCACTTCGTCGTGTAAGGAAGGCGAGAGGAGTCAAATGGTGCATTCAAGTGCGCTCA
Source organism: Hippocampus kuda (assembly GCA_901007745.1). Classification (NCBI taxonomy): domain Eukaryota; kingdom Metazoa; phylum Chordata; class Actinopteri; order Syngnathiformes; family Syngnathidae; genus Hippocampus; species Hippocampus kuda. The sequence goes on from CAAKHF010016412.1 coordinate 22,407, forward strand.
GTTTGGTCGAGAACCGAAATTTGTTCGTCATCCGAGGCATAAAAAACTCGAAATTTTTGGTCGAAAACCGAATTGGTCAATAACCGAGACGTTCGAAAACCGAGGTTTGACTGTATTTTGTATTTATTTATTTTAACCTCCCAGGTCGCAGCAAGAAGTGGACAGATGAAGAGGGTCCCGCATCTGTGGTGGGATTGCTCCCAGCTGGCGGAGTGATGAGCAGCCACCCGCAAGGTGGCTTGGAGCAGTTGTGCAGCTGCAAGGCAAGCAGCTCAAGCCTAATTGGAGGCAGCGGAGCAGGCTGGGAGGGAACGGCCATGCTCCACCATGGGAGCTACATAAAACTGGGCTGCCTCCAGTTTGTGTTCAGCATCACAGAGTTTGCCAGTAAGCAGCCGAAGGAGGAAGACAGTACCGCGCCTGCGACCGGTTGCACCAGCGGCAGCGCTTTTAGCCTCGCACAGGCCACAATTGCACCACCTCCTCGCGACACTGCCACAGCCAGCAGCCCCTCCAGCCAGGATGAGATGGAGGCAGCGCCTTCCGACCAAGTGCTCACTCTGCAGTCAAACTCTGTCCCCTAACTCCAAACCGGAAGTCCCACACTCCCCCCTTGTTTTCGTTTCGCACCTTCTATGACACAAAGTAATGGTAAAGCTGCACAGTTGGCTGGCGGGCAGGGAAAATGATTTTGTTTTTTAGGTCATTGTTCATGATTTATATATTTGCATGAACATGGGAGTATAATTGACAATCGCGTCTATTTTTTTGAATGACTGACATCTGTTCGTTAGACCGACTTTGAGCAAAGCGTCTTAGTCTGTGCTCAGTTATTTTGCCAGTATATTATGTATGATGTAAACTTACTTTGTCAGTCTGTCTGTTTAGCACAAACGTCTAATTTTGTTGTTTTGACTTACATGCATTCTATATCCAGCTGCCTGTGTGCTCTGTTTGTATGGCAAAGTACACTACTTTTCACAACTTTGGAGTCATCCAGAAATGTCCTTATTCAAATAAATAAATAAAGCGCAATCTTCATGCAGGACCATCAAAAGGTTTGGGGGTGAGGGGGTCACTTAGAAAGGTTGTTATTTTTAAATGCCGTCAACATTGAATTGATCAGATATACGGGCTTGACATTGTTAATGTGGTTTAAAGACAAAAAAGCTGTTCTTTCATAAATAACAATTTGTCCAAGTGACCGCCAAACTTTTGATGTGTGTGTGTGTGTGTGTGTGTGTGTGTGTGTGTGTGTGTGTGTGTGTGTGTGTGTGTGTGTGTGTACACACACACACACACACACACACACACACACACACATATACATGTATTATATGCACACACACATGCAGTATATCCCCCTGCCCACACGCACGCACACACACACACATATATATAAAATCATGGCATTGGATGGGTGACTCCGGGGCTTTGAATGGCGGTGTACACGCTCATATGCTCTATGTACATCTTCTGTAAATATGTATGATTCAGTGCCTCTCAATTGGAGGAGCATTGTATGTCATTTAGATTCTCCGTGTTTTGGCTTTTAACTGTACAGCCCATGAAATTTGTGATACTGTGTAGACAACCAGAGATTTTGTGATAAACCTTGTTCATAGTCTGTACTCTGCTATCATCCATCTGCACAATGCGGTGGGTTTAGCACTCATTTTAACATCATGTGCTGCTCTGTATATAAGCGCTCTTTTTCTGTAGCTTCTCATCTTCTCATAACTGTAAATACATAAAGATTTTCTAAGTACAAGCTCACTGTATCTGTTGTGACCCTGCCTCCCATCCCCACTGCCCCCAAGGATCTTCACTCCTGAGGATCATAACTGGGACCCAATGATTGCAGATGAAAATGTTCAAAGGAGTTAAGCATTTGAAATCATGTCCATTTAAATCTTTTTTCAATTCACTCCTGTACCCCTTTAGATGTGTGAACATATGTGTACACACACACGCACACACACACACACACACACACACACACACGCACACACACACACTGCCCTTAAGGCGTTTTCTTCAGCTTTGAATATTTTTAATTTTTCAAAATAATATAGGGCCAAATTTTTAAAAAGGAGGAAAATCCAACCTCGAATTTAAGTGCATTTATTCAATAGAGGAGAAAATGCCACATTGATAAAACTTTCTATGACGTCTAATCATGTGTCACAATTACTTGCCCCCCCCCTGATATTTATACTGTGTACACCCCACCCCTTGTACCACTTTTCTACAATGTTACACAAGATGGAAGAATACATCAAGAGGGTTCTTTGACCATTCCTTTTTTGCACAGTTTGTCAAATCAACAAGTGACCTGATTCCTCCCCTCTGCACTTTTGTTTGAGCCCCTTCCATTAGTTTGTAATGGGGTTGAGGTCTGGGTATTCAGATGACCATGGGAGGAGCTTGATTCTGTGTCTGGTGAACCGTGTTGACAATTGTCAGTATGAGAGTATGCTTCTTCAATTTAAAAAAAAAACAATTTTCAGGCTTATGACACGTTTTAAGCAGGGGTGCCAAAAATTATTGAAGGGCACTATGAACAGTACCCTCCAAAATTATTGGAATGGTAAGATTTGTGAAAAGATGAATATCCCACAAAAGTTGTATTTAATCCAGATGAGTGAACTCAGGATCGAGCACCTTTTGTTTGATGCCACCCACTTTTCTCTTCAGATCACCTCACAGACGTTTGATCAGATTCAGGCCTGGACTGGAGTTGGCCCATTCCAAAACCTTTATCTTCTTCTGGTGAAACCGTTCTTTTGTCAATTTAGATATTATAATAATAATAATGTGTCAGATTTAAATGGTGCTTTACTGGACAATATGTGCTTTGGGTGATTGTCATACTGAAAGATGAAGTTCCTCTTGAGCGTTCTAAGTTATGTGTGTTACTGACACGTATTTGGAACTGTTCATAATTCCACCTTGACTAAAGCCCCAGTTCCATCCATCCATTCATTTTCTGATCCACTTATCCTCACAATGGTGGAGCCTATCCCACCTGTCCTTGGGCAGGAGGCGGGGCTACACCCTGAACTGGTTGCCAGCCAATCGCAGGGGACACATAGACAAACAACCAGCCACTCACACCCCGCGACAATTTAGAGTGTTCCATTAACCTGCCATGCATGTTTTTGGAATGTGGGAGGAAACCGGAGAACCCTGAGAAAACCCACACAGGCACGAGGAGAAAATGAAAATGTCACACAGGAAGGCCGAAGCCAGAATTGAACCATGCAGCTCTGCACTGTGAGGCCGACGTGCAAACGAGTCGACCACCTTCGAGTTCCTCTCAATGCAAAGCATCAATGGCTTGACTCTGAGCCCCCCCCGGATGACTGAGCTTCTCACCTTATCTCTACACAGGAGCTCGGACACCCTGTAAAGGAAACTCATTTTAGCCACTTTTATCCTGATCATATTTTTTTTAGACATGACTCACAGTTCATGACCATAGGTGAGGGTACGAACGTAGCTCGACCAGTAAATCGAGAGCTTCCCCTTCTGCTCAGCTCCTTCTTCGTCACGATGAACCAATATAGAGTCCACGTCACTGCAGACACAGTACTGATCCACCTGTCCATCTCACATTCCATCATGCCTTCATTGTGAAGACCCCAAGAAACCTGACCTCCTCCACTTAAGGCAGGATCTCATCCCCAACCTGGAAAAGGCACTCCACACTTTTGGCAACTGAAGACCATGGGCTCCGATTTGGTGGTCCTGATTCTCATCCCAACCACTTCACACTCGGCTGCGAAGATCACGGCTTGAAGAAACAACAGTAACACATCATCTGATTAAACAAAAAAACAACAACAGGCCTAAATTTATCTCGCACTCCAACAGTAAGCTGTCAACAAAATGTCAAATTGCTGTATTACTATGATGATTTCACATGACATTTGTTTCCACAATAAAATCACTTCGTAGACAAAATTGGGGAATTAAGTTTTGTTTTACTCAATTACATGGAAAACTAAAATCTACTTTCCGCAGGTGCTGATTAAATAACGAGCAGCAGTGAATTTCTCGACCTTCCCATCCTGACAGAACCCCGAAATTCAGCTGGGATAGGCTGCAATCGTTGGACATTTGCACCACTAGATGGCACACTTTCCTAAAGTACAGTACATGACATTTAAAATGGTTAATGTCAAGCACTGAGCATGTTTTTTGTCAAACCTTTTCCATGATACTGTAAATGACCCTTTGATTCCATTGTTCATGTGTTTTATTTTGTGTAACCTTCTGACTGCTCTACACAGGAGCTTGCATGCTGAAGGTCGCAGGTTGCAGTCAGAAGGTCCGGGCCTGTACTCGCACCCATGAGGCGAAAAAAAAATATATGTATTTTTTTAATATATATTTACACGTACACACACACGGGTGTGTGTGTTGTGTGTGTGTGTGTGTGTGTGTGTGTGTGTGTGTGTGTGTGTGTGTGTATGTGTGTGTGTGTGTGTATTATTTATTTTTCATGAGGTAGTTGCTCCTCATGCCCTAATAATAATTTCTATCATTGCAGTAGTTGTTGCTCAGGCA
>CAAKHF010016415.1:5690-17023 GCA_901007745.1 Hippocampus kuda
ATAAAGCAGCAAAAAAAAAAAAAAAAGGGCAAAATGATATGTTGTGTGGAGGACTAAAAAGGCGGCATTTAAGTGGTGGGCTTGATGGGAGCTATTCTGAGCCCCCCCGCTCGACCCGAGTGCCGCCGGGATGACGTAACGTGCTTCCGCTTTGCGTGGGGGCAGCGCTTGGCTAACTTATTGTGCCTTTTCCGTGGACCCCCCGCCCCCTCTCACTTGATTCCACTGTAACGCACCGCTTGATGTCGTCTTGTTTTCTAGTTTCCATTTTTTTTTTTTATTCTTGCCACAGCACAACCTCGAAGTTGCACGTTGAGTTGAGCGCGCGACGTCAATGAAGGCTTTTGTGCAACGGAATTCAACGGTTGTAAAGTTCGTCTCACATTCCTGTTTTTTTTTTTTAAAGTGCCAGTGAGATGCAAAGTTCTCTCAAGAAAAACATTTTTTCTTTTAACAAGTTCAGTTGGAGATCTGCCGGTGTGTGGTTGTGATCACACACAGTGACGTATTGAGCGTTTCTGATGATTCTCAGAGGGGGGCAACAATTGACGCACGGTCGCCATGGGGGCACCCCGTGCGTGCCTCTCGCCAGCCGCAAGATGCTTCGAATGGCTGCGTTGTCGACTGGGCTGCGTTACGTCACTAAATAGCACAAGGTAGCATCAATGATAAATGAGTCACTTTCGCTCTTATAAATGGACTTTCTCTCTCTCGCTCTTGTATGGACCTCAAGACATCCATACACACACACACAAGCGTATGTCATATTGTTATTATCATTTTATGTTTGAGTATAACATATTAGTTCATGTGAAGAATACCCAAATTATATTCTGTTGTTTAGCAATTGCCTGGACATGATTTTATGTTGATAGCTTCAGATTGGCTGAAGACAAGGAAAACAGGAAGTGTTTGAGTTGCCGAGAAGAGTGTGTTCTCGATCGTGTCGCGGTGCAGACGTCCTTTCCCTAAAGCTGCGTTCAAACGGAAGTCATCTCTCCTTTCGGCGTTTGGTCAAGTCGAGCCACCCATTGAAAAACAACGAAGCCCTCAACTTACACGTTGTTTGTGACTTGCGGGGGTTTGCCTAATGTTGTAGCCCACACTTGCCGCATCTCCCTGCAAGATTCCAAAGCAGCGCGTGGCCTCTGTGCGCGTGTACCAATGAATTCCTCGAACAGCCTTCTTTAAGGAGTCGCTCTTGCAAAAGATGAACTGGCCCTCTGCGAATTATGTAACCCCCCCACCCCCCCTTGAGAATAGCGTGTTCTCTCAACCCGGCGTCTGCTCCACACACGCAAACAACAAATGGCTCTTTGTTTTTCTTTTCAAAAATCGCCTTTTGATTGATTGGAGAGAAAGGGAGAGTGGGGTGGGGTGGGGTGGGGGGGACGCTTTCACCTCATGAAGAAGAAAAACAACGCCGGCCTGGTGTTATGAGGACGGCCGACATGGGTGACCGTCTGTCAATTGGCTCTGTTGCCGTGGCAACAACCTTGATGCTCCGTTGCAGTGTAAAATCAAGCAAAAAAAAAAAAAAATCACGACCACCGCATCTGTGAGTCATCGGCGAACACGTACTCGCAGCCTCCTGAATGCGGCACAAAGCATCACGGGAGTGCTGGAAGTTTAATCAGTGAGGGAATGACAAGGTTCTTCGAAAGCAGCAGTGGGAACGTATGAATGGCGACATTTGATGCAGCCCTGCATGCAATTCGAAAAAAAGAGACTTCCGCGGCATACTTAAATAAAAATAATAAGCATATATTTGCACACATTGTGGACTTGTTTAAAATAGAAATCCTGTGTCAAACCAGGGTAGACGTGCTAATGCTACTAGACTAGTTAAATTTATGTGCTAACCATGCCAGCCGAGATAAACGCACTTGCTAACTTTGGTAGCCGGTGTTCAGGCATTCTCAAACTTGGCTATTCCTCGGTCAACTTGGGATAACTTCTCCACATGCTCACATTGCCAGACTACTCGAGAAAACTCACGTGCTAACTCTGCTAGCTCATGTAAATTATTTTGCTAACTTCTCAAGCGCAGTAAACCCGTGCTAACTTCCCTAACCTGGAAAAACCTTGGCTAACTTTGATCGCCTCAGTAAACTCGCGTGAAGAGAAACCATTTATTAAACCTCGGCACACTTTATTTAGCCTGTGGCTCACACTACAGACATTTGAGCCCTTTCCTCCTGCTAGTTAGAATCCCATAATGCTGTGCCTTTCATTTTGGCGTGTAGCCCAAAAGCACACAACACTTGGCAATGGAAGTACCGACACCAAGATGTTCTGTTAAATTGCATGTCGATGTACTTGTCAGTGTGCAATCTTTGCTAGCAGCCTGGGTTATCTCATGTGCTAACTATGCTACCATCTATCAATTCTTGCTAACTTGGTCAATTTGAGTCACCGGAAGTGCTAAGGCCTGCGTTTCCTCACTCACTGCACTACGTTTAGCCTGTGTCGGTTCGAGACACACAATCGGTATCATCGCGTAACTTGGCGATATGCTGACAGCGCTCTCGTGTCCATCTGCCATCTTGGTCACGCTTGATAATGAGATGCAAACAGCCCCCTCTGCTTCCCTCTGATATTTGATCCAATGTTTGCCTTTCATGTCAGCGCTCCTATTTACTCTTATAAGCAAAGGGTATGTTTTCCCCGCGTTCACATTCCTTCCCACATCGAGATGCGCATCTGGTTTTCGGTGTGCGCTCGGGGGCCCGTGAGATTAAGCCGCTTCTTTTAATCCTCCTACGCGCCACATGACTCGACCGTGATGCGCGAGCTCGGCCGAGCTCTCATTGGTGCGCCGCCTTCGTCTCCTCGGGGACCACCGCGTGCCAATCGGAGCTCCTCGCCTCAGCATCCGCCCCCTCCGTCGAGTAGGGGCGGGGGTTCTATGAATGGAGACAATGCTGGAAGAGACCCCCGCCATACGTCCATCTCGACTTTCCTCGTGTGACTTCCTTCAAAGGCAGTTGTTCGGTTTTGAGTCCCACCAGATGACCTTTTACTCCCTCAATACAACTGTTATGTACTGAACATAATTATTTTTTTACCCCCTTTCCTGTAACAACTCCGCAAATTGTCCCCAAAATGTCGTCAGTTCTAACGTTAGACTTTATTTTTTTCTTATTGTGATTTACAATGCAAAACATGTACAGTATGTTTTTGTCTTTTTTTTTTTTTTTTGTTACCTGAGTTGGTCACCCGCATGTTTGCATTCAAACCGACAACCTCACGCATTCCGCACTGCCCATCCCCGAATACAGCAAAATCTGAACTGTGTGGTCTTGCTCTCGTTCCGAATCCACAGTAACTGCCCGTGCTCGCTGGCGGCAGCCTTGGCCAGGGCGACATCGGACAGCATCCTACAGAGCGACCTGACCATCCATCACCTCATCAAGAGTGTGGAAGACGGAGTCGGACCCTTACCCCGTGAGTCAGAGCGTGTGGTTGTAATTTAACAAGAATGGCTCTAGGATTGAGCTCTGAGGCACACCAGACCAGTACTTTTGGTGAGAGATTTGGCTTGCATACAAAATATTTGCCTTCCAAGTTCAAATTTTAAAAGAGGTTGACCGTTTCACCGGCAGCGAGCATGAGGAGGTCGCCTTTGAGACCTTACAGTCTCTCGCTCTTGCCCTCTCTCTCTCTCGCTTAACTACGAACTTCTCTAATCAGCCTCTCGGAAAAGTAAAGCAGCTCCCGCCGGGCTTTTGACCTTCACAAGTGTGTCACGCACTTGCTTTGGAAACGGGGACTTTTCTAAATTGGCTACCAGGGATGTGTGACGCACACTTTTTTTGAAGTCTGCTTTCTGATGTTTCGTACCATTTCTGTGGGATTTTTTTTTTTCAAACCACGAGCTTGAAAAAGCTTTGGGATTAGAAATAGCAGGTAAGCTTTGCCGCCGAATGGGCCGGAAAAGGCCACTTGCTGAAAGAGTCGCGTTGAACTGCAATGCTATGGAACCGATTGAATTGTTCAAATGTAGAATGCCGACCCTTTGGAATCATTTAAGCAATGCAGAAAGAGCAAACGTGTGTAATGTCTTCATTTTGGATGACTTTTCGATTGGGACAAGTGCGGCGTTTCGCTCACGTGGGATCCCTTGGGCGTTGCAGAGATCGAAGCGGTCAAGTTGGCGCGGCTCATCTTCAAACGACTCTTTGAGACGTGCGGCGCGTGGACCAAGGAGCTGCCTTACCGCCGCCGCCCGCAGCCCTACTACGAGACGTCCATCCACGCCATCAAGAACATGCGGCGCAAGATGGAGGACAGGCACCTCATCATCCCCGACTTCAACACGCTTTTCAACATTCAGGTAAGCGCAGCCACCCCCTTAAGTGCCACCATTTGGCCGCTTGCCTTAAAAGCTTTCTTTCTTTTTTTTTCTCAAGGTTTAAGGTCTTTGAACTGGGAAGGTTTATCAAAGCGAGTGACTCACGCTTTCGGTTACGTAACGGATGGGGAAAGGACTTATGCCAGGAGGGGGTTACCTATGAGTGTTCACTTCACCTTCACAAGATGCACTAAAGTTGTTCGCATTCAGGAATTCACATTTAGTTGCAGTTGGATGAGATCTCGAGGACTCCAAGAAACGGCCCGAACGTCTCTGCTTGTGAAATGGAAGCCTTCGTTATGATCTCTCTTATGACTGGCTTGTTGAGACTTTTTTCGCCGGTGTAAACCTGAGCGACGTGGCGACAGAATTTCATGTTCAGAAAGTAAATCGAGCCTCAGAGACGGAAACCAAAATGACTCCGAAATGGCCACTCCGATCCAAAATGGCCGACTTCATGTGTGTTTTCGGGCATTGGTTCATGAGACTTTTTTTATCGCTCCACTCCCAATTGACACGTTGACGAAATTTCATGATTTGGTGTCTTTAGGATCAAGAAGAACAAGCTTTCTTTGCCGTGTTTGACGGACACGGCGGCGTGGACGCCGCCATTTACGCCGCCAACCATCTCCACGTCAACCTGGCTCGCCAGGACTCTCTCAGCCAAGACCCCGGCGAGGCCCTCCGCCGCGCCTTCAAAATCACCGACGAGCACTTTGTCAAGAAAGCCTCGCGGGAGGTAACCGTCTGCCGCCACACAATTCTTTCTCCCTTTCTCGCCTTGAAAAGCAGTGAATGAACTTGAACCCCCCCCCGCGCGCGGTCACTCCGGCAGAACCTGCGCTGCGGCACGACGGGCGTGGTGACGTTCCTGCGCGGCCGGACGTTGCACGTTGCCTGGCTGGGAGACTCCCAGGTTATCCTGGTCCGCCGGGGAGAAGTGGTGGAGTTGATGAAACCACACAAACCGGACAGAGAGGTAGCGGGAATGATTGGCGATGTCGCGGTATGACACAAAACACCGTTTGACTTTGTTTCTCCAAATGGCCGCAGGATGAGAAGCAAAGGATCGAAGCCCTGGGAGGCTGCGTGATCTGGTTCGGGACGTGGAGGGTTAACGGCAGTCTGTCGGTATCCAGAGCCATCGGTAAGCTGTCCATCCGGCGCCGGCGGTCAAACGGGATCTGAAAGTCTCACGAGCGTAGGGGTTTCCCTCGCCAGGCGACTCGGAGCACAAGCCCTACATCTGCGGGGACGCCGACCACGCCGCCTTCCCGCTGGACGGCTCGGAGGACTACCTGCTCCTGGCCTGCGACGGCTTTTGGGACACGGTGAGCCCGGACGAGGCGGTGCGCGTGGTGAGCGACCACCTCCAGGAGAATGCCGGCGACACCGCCATGGTGGCGCACAAGCTGGTGGCCTCGGCCCGCGACGCCGGCTCCAGCGACAACATCACCGTCATCGCCGTCTTCCTGCGAGATCCGCGCAACCCGCCGGCGCCCGCCAGCGCCGAGGAGGACGAGGACGAGGACGAGGGCGCCGCCGAGGCCGAGGCGGAAGAGGGGCCCGCCGCCGAGGCGGAGGAGGAACCTGAAGAAGAACAACAAGAGGAGGAGGAGGAAGAGGAGGAGGCGGCCAGGGCGGAGCGAGGCGGCGAGGGGGGCAGCGCGGTGGACAACGAGGGGAAAAGCCGCGGCGGGTGGCCCCTGCAGCAGTGCTCGGCCCCCGCCGACCTCGGCTACGAAGACCGCACGGACTCCTTCACGGACAGAACCAGCCTCAGCCTCATGGGGCCCGCGCTGGGGGGCCGCATCCCTTCCCTCCGCCGCTGGCGCTTCCTGGAGAAACGCCCCCTGAGGAGCAGGTCCCGCCTCACTTTCACGGACCCGCTGGGGGCCCGGACCGCCTCGCCGTTCGGCCGGGTGCCCGGGCCAAGCCGCAGATGCGACGACCTCAGGTGGCGCCGTAGATTTGCCGAGCCGCTGGGTTCGATGCCCCTTTGCGCCATCTGGAAGCCCGGCGCCGCCGTGCCCCGACTTCCCCGCGCCGCCGCCATCTGACGCGAGCCGCCGCCTAGACACGGAACCACCACCTTCCCGGGTAACTTCCTCCTCTCCAACACAATTTTTGTTCGGTTTCTTTCTGGATACTTTAGATAGTTGTGGCTCCTGCGTTCGTAAACGTGACGATTGACTGGTTGTGTCTGTCCGGTGGGGGGTGGGGGGGGGGAGGAGCTAATTAAAAAAAAATAGTAAATATCAGCCTGCCCACCAAACATAAGCTGCGCTCCAAAGTATACCACATCATCGTGAAGCTACAAAATGTTCACACTGATGGTTCAGCTTATGAGATGGGACTGTTTTTCACAGTCGCCATCTTAACCATCAATTCATAAATATCTTTACAGCGGTGGTGGGTGGGTGGGGGAGTCTCTCTCTCTGTCTCTCTCTCTCTCTCTGATTGTTCTGAACTCCTCTTTTCATACCATCGTCATCATTGAGTGGAATAACGCTGCTTCGCAGGAGTTCCATTCAGTGGATAGAGCTGGCAAAGCTGACGGCCTGTTGTTGTTCTGCTACTTTAGTCCGCAAACGAGTTGAGACCAAACCAAGAGTGGCTCTGCTGGTTCCTGCCAAGCAGTGCACTCCATTTTGCCTCCATAGCTTCAGGGTGCCATCAGTCGATTCCACAAAATCGGCAGGAATTCACCAATATGTGATGGTTTTCGGTAACATTGAGGTTTTCCTTCCTGGTGAGTCATCAGATTTACGCGGCCATGCTTGAGTGTTTCCCGTTTAGCATGTTGCGACGTGAAACTAGATTCCGGGGCTTCATCCGACCTCAAACCAACCCAGGCGCCACAGAGACCACTGACCCCTCTGTCGTTCCGCCGTTGACCCGGTCCGTTATCCGCCCGCGGCTTGTCTACGGATAAAAGCACTTAAAGGACGGATTACTAAAGATTAGTCGTTACTTGATTAGATGCTGTATCATGCTTTCCCCGATGTGGATTTGGCCCCTGCGTTAATGGGTTTTTGAGCGAGGACAAAGGGCGATTTAGGTATGTGTTCCCTTGACGTCGGCAGCGTAACACAGCGCGGGCACTTTGACGGCTACAGAACACGTGGCTTCTGCCAAAGCTTTCTTCGCTGGAAAACTTAAAGCACCGTCGAGTCCGGATCATCTTTGTGTCGTATTGGTGCCACTTTTCCCCAGAAAAGTTGTCTTCAACTAGCATAGTGACTGCCCTACCAAATAGCCAGCTCACCAACGACATACCTGTATAGCAATTTTAATGTGAGCAAAGTAGTCCAGGTTCATATTTTTAGTTTCCAATAATACCATGAAAAGTTGTCTGAAGCTAGCATACAAACCAGAAACCTGCTAGCCAGCTAGCAACTTAGCCAGCTTGCTGGAGGTAGAGCAATTTAAAAATAAACAGTCATAAGAGTTCTTTTTGTTTGTTTCCCATGTTAGCATGAAAAATTGCCTTATTCAAGTGGGACAATAAGATAATCACAATTCAAATGTCAACAAAGTGGTCCGATATTTTTTATTTTCCGATGATGAAGTTGTCTTAAACTAGCAGAACAACAAGAAATCAGCTAGCCAATTAGCTGGAGATGCCAAGTGGTCCAAGTGTATTATTTTGGTTTTGGACGATACCTGGAGATGTTGACTTAAACGTGCTTTATGACTGGCAACGGGCAAGCCCCTTTTTTGGGGGGGTCTGTTTTTGTTTCTAACAATCCTAAGCTAGCTAGCACAACAGTTTTATTTTTGGTCTGTACATAAAACTACAGTATTATGTTCTCTGCTAACGTCGATTGCAGCGTGATCCGCGGCTCCACTTGAATCTCCTCATAAAAGAACAAACCGCATGTGATCCTCCTAATAGATTCAAATGGTGACACTTTCTTCATATTACACGACAGCCTTATGCCAAATTACCGCTAATTCAAGTTCATTACGTTCTAAATTGCTACTGCAACTGAATTTAATGAATGATGATGGACTTTGTATTAGGAGTATTTTTTTTTTTTCGTAAGATGCTCATTTGACTTCATACATAGCCTAAGGTTAGGAATACTACGTAGTGTAGCGCTTGCTTCGTTGATGAAGTGATCCATACATTTTCCACCCTCGGAGGTAGTATCGTAAGTTTGTCTCTTCCTGTAAAGACGTACAGTATATAAAGTCAAACCAGTGAAGATTCCGCCTTCCGAAGTAGTATCAGACTCAAAGACTGTCACCGTTTAGTGCAGCCACATTTAATGCACAGAACAACGACAACAAATAGCTAGCTCATTGTGATCACCAGCTTTATTTTATTCGCCTTACGCCACATTTTGCCAATCAGGTTACAGTAGAGACCACTCACAAAAACGTGCTGAGATCGGGCCTTTCCACTTGTCTGCCTTTCTATGACTCTCCAGTCTCTGCTGAAACCTGTCTTACTGCCACTTCTCTTCTATCTTACCCCTCTCTCCCGCTGGAAAAGACTCGTTCAAGAGAAGCGGCAGGAAAACGTGGCAAAATCCAGATGTTGGGGTCCTTATAGGCAGAGGTTGCATCGGAGGAGATTGCTTAATTTGAATTTTGGAACAAAATGGTGTTATTTTCAGGCTTGTTTTTTTCACAACAGCACCATCTGCTGGAGCTAATGGCAATTATTACTGAGTATTTGTTTTGACAGCAATCGTGATTTTCCTTCGATTTTGGACTTGGACGAACTTCGTTGCAATTGACATCTTTAATTTCATTCCTTCGGATCCCATTTCAGTGTCGTGCTGGTTGCCTGAAAGAAAATGTGACAACAAAACAAACAAACATTTGCTGCAAGAGCGGTCTATGTCCAAATGTGCTTACCTCATTTGTTTGCTAATGGTGAAACTTGTTTTCATGGGATCAACTGATGTATCAGTTAAAGTGCTGAGTACAACAATGGGCTGCCCCGTATATGTCAAAAATGGAACTCACCCTTTATCTGAAAGAGAGGCCTTTGCTCTCGTCATCCGAAAATGGAGTTAGCCCACTCTAGTTTTTCAATGGCTCATCATCGGTCCATCATTTTATTTGCCTTTCCTAAATGTGCATTATGTCTGCGTACACAAAAGCTTTTTTTTCTTCTCTCAATCTCTCCATTTATCTCTCTCTCTCTTTCTGTAAGCAATAATGTGTTGGGGACAAAACAAAAAAGTTCTCCAGGGGGCTTGTCTGTGGACAATACGTGGAAGACGAACCCCCTCGTGACCATGTGCAGTTTACGTTGAAAGCGAGTACTTACAAGAAATAATCTGTACGTGTATGATGTGTGCTCCTCTAGTATGTGTGTGTGTGTGTGTATGTATATAATACAGGCACACATACATCAATGCATACAGTAAATATAATACCTGTACTGTAACGGATGACTAACCATCATGTATATAAAGACTAGAACAACTCAACGCTGCCTGTCTTCATTTTTTAAATAAATGAATGAATAGAAATCAACCGATGGTCACCTGATCTAACCCTACTTTGAAATCCTACTTTCAAGCTGGAACCCCAACATGAAAACACAACCCAAATCGAAACACGATTTGAAAGCTCGAGCCCCAATTTGAAAGCTTACTTTGAAACAACTTGAAAGCGTAAACCCTAATTTAAACCCTACTTCAAAACCCTAACCCAAATTTTGAAGATGATTTTTTCGGCTCGCAAAAAAAAAACGCCTTACGATACATGGTCGTTTTTTTACAGCCCAAAAAAAGGCGTTTTTAACAGTCAAAAAAATGACAATGTATAGTAAGGTGTATTTATTCCTCAAAAAAAGAATCATGTGTAGAAAGACTTTTTTACCGAAAAAAAGATTGATAATTTTATCTGTGGTTTAACTGTTTGCTCTTGGTTGAAAAGTGTCCTTGTGTGCTGTGAAAGGCGCTTACAAATAAAATGTATTATTATTACTATACGAAGGCATTTTTAGCCGAAAAAAACGACCATGTATAGTAAGGCGTTTTTAGCCGAAAAAAACAACCATGTACAGTAAGAAGTCTTTAAGCCGAAAAAAAAAGACCAACTATAGTAGTTTTTTAGCCGAAAAAAACGACCATATATAGTAAGGCGTTTTTAACCGAAAAAAACGACCATGTATAGTAAGGCGTTTTTAGCCGAAAAAAACGACCATGTATAGCAAGGCGTTTTTTAGCCGAAAAAAACGACCATGTATAGCAAGGCGTTTTTAGCCCAAAAAAACGACAATGTATAGGAAGGCGTTTTTAGACGAAAAAAAAGACCATGTATAGCAAGGCGTTTTTAGCAGAAAAAAAACGACCATGTATAGTAAGGCGTTTTTAGCCGAAAAAAACGACCATGTATAGTAAGGCGTTTTTAGCCGAAAAAAACGACCATGTATAGTAAGGCGTTTTTAGCCGAAAAAAACGACATAGTATAGTAAGGCGTTTTTAGCCCGAAAAAAACGACCATGTATAGTAAGGCGTTTTTAGCCGAAAAAAACGACCATGTATAGTAAGGCGTTTTTAGCCGAAAAAAACGACCATGTATAGTAAGGCGTTTTTAGCCGAAAAAAACGACCATGTATAGTAAGGCGTTTTTAGCCGAAAAAAACGACCATGTATAGTAAAGCGTTTTTAGCCGAAAAAAACGACCATGTATAGTAAGGCGTTTTTAGCCCAAAAAAACGACCATGTATAGTAAGGCGTTTTTAGCCGAAAAAAACGACCATGTATAGTAAGGCGTTTTTAGCCCGAAAAAAACGACCATGTATAGTAAGGCGTTTTTAGCCGAAAAAAACGACCATGTATAGTAAGGCGTTTTTAGCCGAAAAAAACGACATGTATAGTAAGGCGTTTTTAGCACATTTTTAGCCGAAAAAAAACGACCATGTATAGTAAGGCGTTTTTAGCTCATTTTTAGCCAAAAAAAAACGACAATGTATAGTAAGGCGTTTTTAGCACATTTTTAGCCGAAAAAA
>CAAKHF010016416.1:8537-20949 GCA_901007745.1 Hippocampus kuda
AAAAAACACACTCTCTCTCTCTCTCTCTCTCTCTCTCTCTCTCTCTCTCTCTCTCTCTCTCTCTCTCTCTCTCTCTCTCTCTCTCTCTCTCTCTCTCTCTCTCTCTCTCTCTCTCTCATACATATACACACACACACACACACACACACACGGACATGCAGCCTATCCCACCTGTGTTCGGGCAGAAGGCTGCTGGTTGCCAGCCAATCACTGGGCACACAGACAAATATAGAGAGATGCATACATAAATATAATTAATAAGAATAATTGCTATCAGTATTGCTTCACTGATGAGCAAGAGAAAACTAAACGTCAGTGAACAAGAGATTGAGAAATGATTATTAGCAGTATCTTGGACTTCATGGAAAGGTCTGAATCAGTCTGATCTTCCCCTGAATGTGACAGTTGCCCTGCCTTCATCAAAGTCTGTAGGCCTCCCATATTGCTGGACAATTGTCAAAGCTATAAATTATCAAACTCGAGAATTAAAAAGACTTCCTGAATACTGTAGTTCAACAATTTAGAACCACTGGAAAGTTCCCAAACTGATGATGCTTCCTTAATTGACATGATGGGAATCCTCCTATGTTCCCACTACTACAATTTCCCGCATTATATCGTGTGTTATTTTCTTCCTTACAGGGTAGAACGTTGTTTATTTAGGACGTATTTTGTCCTTAGGAGTCAGTCAAGCAGACATCGTATTTGCACTGCATCTTTTCTGCCCTGAAACAACTTCTATGCAACAATATGCATGCAATCACACCTAAAAATATGTAGGCTACTCATGAAAGATGAAGGTGACATTCTATCAAGAGAAATTAATGAACCTTTCCTTCAAACCAATTCCCGCCTCGTAAATAATATCCTTCCCTACTTTGAAAATGCATAAATGCTGTCTTCACATACAGTGGTTGAAAGGTCAAGGTCAAGGTCATCTTTATTGTCAAATATGCTTTATGTATAACGGAAAGGACACTTGCACTCAACTTACAAATGTTTGCAACAGTGAGGCAAATTTGATGGGTCAGTCAATGGATATGACGCACAACTTCAGTTTTGTTTGAATACACTCATTATTTTTTGTAATCCAATGTATTGGACGACAATTTAGTGTGTTTTATTGCCCAAGTGTGTCCTATTAAGATGATGATTCAATCAGTAAACAGCGCTGAGTGTCAATTTCAGACGTGGGTTTTTTTTTTTTGTTTTGTTTTGTTTTTAAGTAGCTGTTGATATAACCAAGATTAAAAAAAGCTGTCAATGCATGAAAAACAAGCAATTGAGAAAATGTACAACTCAGCATGGTTTCTTCTTGGGTTTCTTCTTATCCTCAGTGCTGAACTACATGATGGCAGTAGCAAATTAAACTCAATTTAACACATTTTATCTGCCAGTTTAAAGGAAGCCACACCAAAGCTGATTTGGAGAGCTTCATAATGCAGCAAGGTCAGGACCCAAAACAGCAAAGATGTACATCGGCATCAAAAAATGGCCGGTGCAACACTGGCCAAGTCAATATCCAGGTCTAAACCCTTATAGAGCATGCATTTTACCTGCTAACGGGTATGCTAATGAGAGTAACCTCTCAAAAGACAATTCCAAGAGTCTCATTCACAGATCTATTTTAATTCATTCTGTTCAATTGATCATTCCATTGAATAATCAGATAAAAATGTATTTAGCATTACAGTTTTTATTACAAAATACTTTTTTTTTTTCGATTTCTGTTTACGGATCAGTTATTTATTTTATGTTATTGTTGTTTACATATTTACTGTATTTAATATTTATTTGGTCTCATTTAATAATTACACAAAATCAAATAAACTGCCAGTAATCAGCAATTGCATGAGACGGAGTAATACAGTATTGTCTTTTTGAAACGCAGCAACTTCTTTGATACTGATCCATTGCTAAATTAATTTGATTTATGCAAATACTTCTGAGGCGCTTCAAATACAACTGCATGTCAATTACAGGTACATGTCAATTACAACTGCATGTCAATTACATGTCAAATTCAAACAACAGCAAAAAAATAGCCTATCTTTGTAATAGATTTAACAGTTGTTTTTGTTTGTACATTAATTATTGTTTCAGTTGGTGAGGTCCATATCATGTTGGGAACACAGAAAAAATGCTCATCATTGTTTTCCAAAGTAAAACCAGATGTTTGAAAATTTGTTTTCATTTTGATTGAACACAAAATATAATTAAGTGTGCTTTCATGAAGGATAGCGGAAATGCGAGAATAGTTACTTTTGATGGGCTGAAATTAGAATTTAGATTAGTTTAAGTTAAACAAGGTCTCTAAACAATTCATCGATTATCAAAATAGTGTACAGTATTTTAATCGTCAGTTAATTCATTAACTTGTTGATCAGATGAAGATGGAAATACTTACAATACAATATTTTGAGGGTCAGATGCAAATGTTAACATCTACAGCCAAAATGGAAGCAATAGCCTCATTGTTCAGGTCCAGTGGTGGGCACGTCAGTCATCATTCCGTCATTATTTCAGGCTGGCTCAGTCCGTCGACGTCGAGCACAGCCAATCGGCGACAAGAACGTACTTACCAGATCACACGCATGGGGGGGACATCGATGTGATGATTGGTGAAATAAAAACGGTGTGGGACAATGTCACTGGAAGTTTGGCAACGCTATTTTGGTTACTATTTAACTCCGATCTGCTTGTGCTGCGCCTGCATGTGACGTCGTATGTTCTCAACGCCGATGGGCTGTCACCAACGACGGATGGATGGATGGGGCCAGCCTGAAATAATGACGGAATGATGACTGACGGACTGACACGCCCACCACCAGTTGTTTCCCCAGTTGAAAGATGCAAAATTATACACAGATCAAAAATGCAAGCAGGTGCCTTTTCCACCTCCGTGAAAACCAATGGCTGTTTTGAAGATGCCTTCTTTCTATTCTGCTCAGCATTTTATAATCACACAGGGACAAATCAACTGTAGCGACGCCACTCGAGTAAAGCGCGACTCAGCAGTCGATAGTCCGCTGCTCTTCGCTGTGCGTGCATCAGCGCGGACGTGTACGCACGCGCGTCTTTTGGCTTCAACCAATCTACTGACGCAACGGACATTACACATCAAAGAGCTTTGATCTACGACAACAGCTAAGCTAGCCTAGCCACGACAAGAGCTAAGTTAGTGGAGACAACACGACGGTCGAGGTCGGACGGACATGCACTCTTTCATAATCTGTATGTTTTTCCTTTTTCTCTCTTTTCTATCCAAATATATATTTTTCTACAAACAATAGCTGTCTTGTCCACGACGTCTTCATTTCACCGGGGTTTAGCCAATGTGTTTATAAAGAGACCAGAATCTCTTTACAACCACAGATGGTGCCGCCCTACCAATTCCTTCCTCAATACTTCCTTCAGGAGTTCATGCAACCGCCGCCATGTTATTAGGCTGTGGATTGGCTCCGCTGCTTAATTATCACCACCTACACCCCCATCGATAGTAAATTCTCATGTCATGCTGTTGCTTGGAAGCTAAAGAAAATGGATTGGGCATCTTTTAAGATTGTGTTTCACACTTTGGTCATTCCAGGTTCAGAATCATGCAGTAGCTTCGGTTCTTCATCCAGTTCGCTCTCTCGTCCACACTGTCCTTTCACCGTGTCAGTGTCTTTACGGCCCAAAATCCCTGGAACGCCTTGTATCCACCCAGCTGCAGACACCAAAGGCTCAGCACTCCCTGACAAGAATGTCCCGTCACAGCCAACGCCTTCTGCTGATGGAACAAATTATGCGATGTCACTCGAGGCTTCAGGGATACCACCTGGCAGCATTCTGGTGAATCCACACACAGGTACCTGTGCTCATTTCATGTACAGTATGTTGTGGTTAAAAATTGAAGTTTGCATTGTTCTGATGCTGCTAAATTCTATCAAACTTTTTGCTTTGGTCAGTATTCCTTAAGGGCAGAAGCTCAGCGTGTAATGCACACAGTTACTTTGAGGGCTACAGCTAATGATTATATTAAAATAATCGCTCAATTATTGTTTCAATTAGTCGATGCATCGGGTTTAAAAAATAAATATGAGATTCCATCTATTTGTCATAATATTCAGAAAATATGACAAGCAGGTTACTTTATGAACATTCAAAGCTGTAATTTATTTACATGTACTAGTATTGAGAAGGTTAACCTGCACAATACCAAACTTTAGGGTAAAAATGCTGTACATTGTACAAACGTACACACGAAACAAGCCGATCTTAGCCACCGCTGTTACATTGCTAGAATGACTACTCCATGATGCAGTGTTGTGAAACCGTAAATAACACATACATATGTGTATATATATATATATATATATATATATATATATATATATATATATATATATATATATATATATATATATATATATATAAAAATGTGTATGTATATATATATATATAAATGTGTATGTATAGGGCGGCCCGGTAGTCCAGTGGTTAGCACGTCGACTTCACAGTGCAGAGGTACCGGGTTCGATTCCAGCTCCGGCCTCCCTGTGTGGAGTTTGCATGTTCTCCCCGGGCTTGCGTGGATTTTCTCCGGGTGCTCCGGTTTCCTCCCACATTCCAAAAACATGCATGGCAGGCGGATTGAACACTCTAAATTGTCCCTAGGTGTGAGTGTGGGCGTGCATGGTTGTTTGTCTCTGTGTGCCCTGCGATTGGCTGGCAACCAATTCAGGGTGTCCCCCGCCTACTGCCCGATGACAGCTGGGATAGGCTCCAGCACCCCCCGCGACCCTAGTGAGGATAAAGCGGTTCGGAAGATGAATGAATGAATGAATGTATGTATACAGTATGTATAATTTTTTTTGGGCGATCAGTTTGGATTTTTCTTTCATGAACAGCGGGGTACCAACAGTTTTTTTCATGTGTATACATTCTTCCTATTGCAACTTTCTTATTCTTGTCTTTAATCTGATAAATTGATATGCATGCATACACCACACTGCCCTTAACAGGCCAAGGTATGCACAGCACAACCAGGGTGCTCAACAAGGCACACAGCAGAGATAGTACAGGGGGACTGAGTTAATAATCATGCAACAGAGTAAATCGAAATTATCATTAGTTGCCAACATTTTTATTTATGGATTTTTATCGATTCGTTTTTGCAGCCCGAATAGATTTAAAAAGAGCTAGCTTAGGAAATGCTCCAAAAAAGTTTTGTTGGTATCTTACTAGTGTGTCTGTTTCAGGCACAAGTGTGTGTGTTTCATGATACAGGCTGTTGTGGCTTCTTTCACACGTTTCTTTTCTCTTTTGAATTTCTTCTGACAGGAAAACCTTTCATTCATTCTAATCGCAGTGCGGTAGTTTATAGTCCGGCCAGCATCGCAGCCCCTGCCGGCAGGGGCCGACATCAAGGGAAGTTGCTGCAACAGCCGACCTCCGCTGCAAGTCAGCCACAGCACATCAATCACCTCCACTCGCAGGTCAGTGGGAATACACGTGTAAACAATTATTTTCTTCCAATGCGTCAAAGGGTGCCGTGATCTTGAAGTATGCAGGCTTAATAGAAATGCTTCTACTTTCCTAGCCCGAGCCGCTTCATCCAGCTCTTCCGGGGGTATCCCGATACAATCCTAGCCAGCTAAGTGGTTGGGTAGAAACACCCTTCTAAGGAAACTCATTTTGGCCATTTGTATTTGTGGTTTTTGTGACTATATATAGATGAGTGTGAGAACGTAGGTCAAACAGTAAATTGTCAATTTGACTTTAGGCTCCGTCTTCCACATGACAGACAGTCCGCATCACTGTAGATGTTGCACCAATCCATCTGTCGATCTCCCGCTCTTCCCTCACTCGTGAACAAGATACTTTTCGAATCTCATCCGGACCCAGTGAGGGTCTCCACGCTTTAACGACTGAGAACCACGGTCGTAGATTTGCAGGTACTAATTCTCATCCCATTCACTTAACACGCTGCTGTGAATCATTCCAGCGAAAGTTAAATATTGCGGCTTGATGCGGCCAACGGAACCACATCATGTGCAAAAAGCAGAGACCCAATACCAAGGGCACCAAGCCAGACCTCCTTCAATGCCAGATCTCTGCTGAGGGGAAAAAAGAAGAGCTTGGTCCACTGTTCCATGACCAAAAAGAAAACTACACGGTTACCTCTGAATCTGAGGTTTTGACTTCCAGCCCAACCCTCCGCTCCGGAACCCTTAGTAGACCTTAAGATGGAGGCTGAGGAGCGCATGAACATGTTTTCAAAAAGGGCAACCATCTCCCTGGTGTGACGATCCAGAAGCACTCTTTCTGATGTCCATACAATGTTGCAGAGACGTGTCAACTAAGACCAGTCACAAGATTCACAGCCTTTAGGAACTCTGGGCGAATCAAATCTAAACCTGCATCCTTCCAAAGAGCTTTTTGACCACATAGATTACCTCAAATTAAGAGATTGGAGAGCCCAGCTCAGGGTCTCCCAGCTTTGTTTCCCCTTCGAAAGACAAGTCTGTGGAATTGAGGTCTTCAAACTATTCTCCCCATCGACTCACAACTTCCTGAATTGAGGACCACCCCCACTACAGTATTTAGTGTTGATGGTGGACTGCTCTCTACTCCCAACCTGTTAGATGGTTTACCAGAATTATGTTGAAGCCGTACAGGAGACATTCTCTATGACCTGTTTTTTGCCGAGCGTCCAGCAAAAGGCATTCCTCTTTGCAGTAGAAGTCTCCTCTAAGTCTGCCAATATGGTCATTGTAAATGGAAATTGTCATTTTACATGGAGATTGACCGAGGGGGGGGCAGGTCCTAGGCAAGTGGTCAAATGACATCAATGCCAGGCTTCCATTCACCTGGTCTCAACTGTTTTCATTTTTCCTTGTTTCTTCAGCCATTGTGTCATCCATTCCAGCCGTCCTCAGAGCCTGCTCACAATCCAACAGTCTCGTACCATCTTCCTCCTCTGTTCCCGCCAGTCTGTGACAACCAACAGTACACTGTGGTACACAACTGATTTTCCAGTTCATTATTCTTTCTCTGCTGATTACAAATCAGTTATTTTTGGATTTTCTGTGCTGTTTTAGTAAGTCACCTTGAACATTGTTGGAAACCAATGTATTGGAAAGTAAAATCCGGAAAGAGACAAGAGCCTCATTTCTGACCTGGTTTTAGTTTATCTTGTGGTTTTTGCAACTAATTATGATTGTCGAAAGCTGCATTAATATTTAATTCATCACCAGATGTTAGTGCTGAATAATACATGACTAAAAACATGACTTTTACAACATGTCAGAGTAGACTTTAGGTGTAATGGGGTATTGGTATGGATAGGTAAAATTCACGTTTGGCTCCTCTTGTCTCTGTAGACAGGGTTATATCTAAACTCAGTATCTAAAATTAGTTTTACCCTTTTTGATTTAGCACTTGGCTTGTAGGTAGTCTTAATTGGTAAAGCCGTATTGATCCATATGAATAATAAAAAAAATAGTTCTCCCCAATAATCGACCTTGGGATGGTGTTAATGCTGCATTTAATGACCTCTTCTCAGTACCAACATGGGATTATTACTGCGGATGTACACATCAAGTGATTTTAAATCTCTTTTCCAGCCTGAAAATCTCAACACCCAATTCAGTCACATGACATTGACGCAGCAGTCCCCCGGCAACAATGGAGCGCTGGCTGCAGATGGCCACCATTATGCAGCATTGTACCACCACCATTCCGCCCCGGTAGTGTTGCATGGAGCACCTCAGCAAGTTTCTAATTACGTGGTTGCGGGAACTCCAGGGGGACACCCAGGGATGCTCCAAGGCCAGCCTGTACCGCTTCCAACTCCAGGACCTCACCAAACCTATCCCAGCGGCATGACTGGTCATGCGGCTTTTCCTGGGTCCACTCTGAACCAGCAACACAGCTACATTCATCAGCCGGTCCAGCAGGTAGCTCAGCAATGAACGTTACTCAGTCAAATGGGATTCCACTCGTTCTTTTCCTTTGATGTTCGATTTGGTCTTTTATGCTTCTCACAGGTATCTGCTTGCTATTGTTCATCAATCCACCATCCTCCCTGCTCCAGCGAGCAGCAGCAGCAGCAGCAGCACTACCGCCCGCCTGTAAACCATTTGCCACATAACGGCCTTCACAGCCAAACCCTGTCCCAGCAGCAAGGTAGCAATTCTCACACTCGAAGTATGTGGATTCAAAAACAATTTGTTGCCCTTGACATTCTTGTTGAGCTTGCTATAATACCGTTTCTCAGAGTAATGTTACTTCAGATCATGCTTTGAAAACATTTTTTAAATGAACAAGGTCTCCTTGATTGTTTTGGCATCATGCTGCAGAGAGATGTTTAAGACTCCTTTTCCAGTTTCTTAGTTGTTCTTCATAAGGAAGCAAGATCGTCCACAGGACACAGTTCATTTTGCAATAGGCCACATAATTGCATTCTCTTCCTGTCCTTTACGTGTTTTTGAATCCAGATTCCTCTGCAGGATTGCTCGAACACTCTTACTTTTTGCTTCTGTGCCCTTCTGTAGGAGCGTCTGTTCTGTCACCTCCTTGCTGCCACCAGCTCATATTCGTGCGTGCGCGCGCGCACACACACACACACACACACACACACACACACACACACACACACACACACACACACACACACACATACAAATGTGCACACATGTTCTATATGTGACTACAGCAGAGTTTCCCTACTCGGGTTCATTAATTGGACAAGCTCGGATGCCATACAACAGCAAATGAAATAAATTATTTCTAAGTGAAAAATAACTTGTGTCCCTGATGTCTTTATAATTACTGCAAGGAAAAGCAGCCACTGCAAGATGTATGTGCTAAAGCCTAAATAGTGCAGGCACAGAACCCCAATTTGCATATAGGGTAGAAAAGAATCCCCTTGAATATCTTAGCATATGTTTAAAATCAAAATTTTACACCCTCTCTTGGCCTCGTTATTAGATCTAAGAGGAAAACTGATGAGAGGCGGGATGCGGGGCCGGGATGCTGTCTGAGAGGCCTCTATGAATCTCACAGTGAACCGGTCTCTTTTTCAGCCCCTCAGTCCTCACCTGCAGGCCATGCCGCTGATGGTACGGTATAAATCGACAACGGGAATGTGAAATCAGTCTTAAACTCAGATTAGTGGAAGGATTCAATCCCTCCGCCGCAAACTGGCATCCCTCAAAAACAGCGAGGAGATAGTCAGCCATTATCTGCGTCTGAGGAAACACAATCATCCGCTGCCTGCTGAAATGGAATAAATCTGGTGCATTTAAAATTGCGGTCATTTCATGCTCGGTTTGTATGGGAAAGTGGGAGACGGGTGGATAAAAATAACCATCTCCTTGCTCCTCAGTGCTTTCATTGTTTCATTGTACTTTTCTCCCAGGAGGCGTACTGCTGACACCTTCACAAAAGGATGTCCTCTCTTTTGTCGCTCGCAGCACCTCACGTGTGTCACTGGGGACTGCATTTCCAAATGTCTTGCCTTGTCACCTTGACATTGTCCCCCTCTGGCCAGGAGCCAGCGCCACCATTTCATGCCATTTGGGAATATGGCCTGCTAGTCTGATTGCCTGGGTGGTTTGGGCACTACTAAGAAATTGATGTTTTGTTTTTTTCTCCTCTCAACCTTAATTTGGTCACTCATGTTGCTGTTTCAGGCCGCTGCAGGCTAACTCCGATATATTGACTTTCTCATTTACCCCAAGTGCCTCCGCCTTGCTTTGCTGTAACAGCTCAACTCACTGCACAGCTGAAGTCTCAGTCTGTTTTTCCCCCAACTGATGCACTGCATGATTCTTGTTGATGATTGTTTATCCTGAAAAGACCCTATTAACCAGAGCTCAGTCTCTGTGGCCAAGCATTTGAATCACCAATTTGACTCCACTGCTCCGTCCTCGCCACTTCTTGGAGTGTGGCCTGAGTGCTTTGCCTTTTGTTGTTTGTCAGTGCACCAGTCTGTGATGTCAAGCCCAGCATCCTACCAGACTATAGTGGGCATGCAGCCAACACTCAACTTTGCTCTCACCGGTGTCCAACAAAGCAATATAAGCAGCCAGATGCAAGGCATGATGGTCCAGTACTCCCCAATGCAGTCTTACCAGGTATGCAAATACACCAGTCTGCCACAACGTTATGTGACCTCTTACACAATGAGATGCAATTGAAGAGAGACTGACTTTCCAAAGATAGTGGATTTTTTAGTTTGATAATCTGCCAATATAATTTTGTAGCCAGCTGGTGCAGATCAGTATCAGCTCATACATTGTTTTGTGCAAACAAAAGTGTCTACACGGAAGACACTAGATTGACCGACGAAGAATGTGAGGAACCGAAAAGAGCCGAAAATTGATTTTAGAAGATACTACACATATTTGTTCTCAAATTTAAGAATCTACACAGAGCAATGTAGAGCGAGTCTTTGTTGCTCTACTAACGTATTTCATTGGTCCATCGCAGGTTTCCTTGCCACAACATGCAGGGCCGATGTTAGTGTCAACATGCCAACCAGGACAAGGTGCAGTGGCAGTCTCTGGCGTCCAGCCTTACTACAGCCTTCTCCCTGCTCCAAACCAGCACACCATGAGGTAGAGCCTTAAAATTGATAATAATGCGCAAGCACTTGCGGACATTCTTGTCTTGGCAATTGCCCTAATGTACAGGATGTAAATTCTGGGCCGAAGAAAATGAGGATGTGGCTTGTCAAGAGGAGAAAAAAAATTACCTTTTAGTTTAAATCAGTTACCATTTTGATTTTGAATAATGTGTCTCATATATACAGTACTCACATAAAGTTAGGGGTATTTGGCTTTTGGGTGAAATTTATGGTCAATGAAAAAAGTTCACGCTACAGTGATATCATGAAAGATCATGAAAGTAAAAGGATGCGCTCATGATTTCCTCATCTCAAACAGTAAATTGAAACAGAAGTTAACAACAATGGTGGGTACACCGCGACAAAAAATTTCAGCAACTCTATAACTCGTCTTGTGCCCTTGAGCATCAGTTACAGCTTGACAACGACGCCTCATGTTGTTCACAAGTCGACTTATTGTCTGCTGAGGCATGGCATCCCACTCTTTTTGAGGGGCATCTCCCAGGTCATTGAGGTTCTGGGTTGCAGAGTTTTGAGCCTCGACAGGGCGAATCAGCAGATCCCACAGGTTTTCAATAGGATTCAGGTCTGGAGAAAGTGCAGGCCATTCCATTTGAGGTACACCAGTCTCCAACAGCCGTTCCCTGATGATGTGACCTCGATGAGTTGGAGCATTGTCGTCCATGAAGATGAAGTTAGGCCCTGTTGTTCATGTAAGGATACAATCACTCGACGAATAATACTATTCAAGTAAAATGGGCTTGTCACAAAATGTAGGGCAGATCTGTACCGACTGGACGCACCTGCCCACACTGTAACACCGCCACCACCAAAAGCTCGTCTGGTGACAACAGTGGCTGATGCGTAGCGCTCTCCTTGACATCTCCAGCATTGTTGGCGGCCATCATTTCTGCTCAATGTGAATCGACTTTCATCAGAGAACAGCACTGAGGCCCGCTGATCCCAGCGTAAATGCTTCCTGTTCCATGCAAGACGATGACTCCTGTGCCCGGTGGGATGGCCAGATACCCTTGCAGGTCGTCTAGCACGCAGACCACGCTGATGTACTGTAAATGGTTTTGAATGGTCTGTTGTGACCCTGGCGTGCCTCTCACTTCCCTTAAACATGCCTGGAGTTGAGTGGCATTCATCGTCCTGTTTCTCAGGGCATTGTTCACAATGTAGCGGTCATCAGCATAGGATGTGGCCAAAGGACACCCACCTCTTCATCTTTCTGTGACTCTTCCAGTCTCTCTGTGTCCCTGTTGTAACCTGATGACACCCTGTGACACGCTAAGCTCAGTGGCCACTTCCGTCTGATAACGTCCTGTTTGAAGCATCACAATGGCAAGGAACTGGCCATTGTTAGATGTCGTCTTGGTCTCATGCTGTCAAGATGTGAACATCATGAGGAGAACAACTGTAAACGGCAGCTCTAAATGAACCAGGACATTTATTGTTCAATTCAAGGATCAAACGCCTGTTGTGAATTTTGCCATTAAGCACCTCGTTAGAGAACAGCAACTCGTGTGGAAAGTACAGAAACATTTAACAGTTGGACATGTGTCACATTAAGGTCACCTGGAAAGGTTTCAATACATTTTAGGCTCGTTCTGCAATTTCACCCAAAAGACAAGACAAATATCTCTAACCGTGTGTGTGTGTGTGTGTGTGTGTGTGTGTGTGTGTGTGTGTGTGTGTGTGTGTGTGTGTGTGTGTGTGTGTGTGTATATATATTATATACAGTATATATATACACACACACTCTATATATACACAGTATATAACACACACACA
>CAAKHF010016427.1:13841-25630 GCA_901007745.1 Hippocampus kuda
GAATTGGGCCACCGGTCGGGTGGCTTACGTCCGACCAAATCTTTCCGCGGTGTAGCTCAGGGAGGGGAGGGGGCCTTGAGCTTACCTTCGGGAAAGCCTGCCCCACAGGAAGAAAAGGGGGGGGAGAAAGTGAGGCGGAGTGAGTGGAAGGAGAGTACGCTCGCTCGCCATCTGTTAACGCACGTCATCGCTGAGCAATCGGCGAGCAAAAACTTCCTGCCTCGGCTTTGTTGGTCATTGGCAAAATACGATGTGGCATTGCTTTACTTCTCACAGACAATCCCTCCAATCCATCGCAATTCATGGAGGAGACGGTGGAAAAAATGGCGAGCAAGCCATGACCCTCTCTGCAAATCCAAATGCCTTACCCCCCCCCTCTCTCTCTCTCATATATATATATATAGAGAGAGAGAGAGAGAGAGAGAGAGAGAATGTGTATATATACACACACACACACAGCCAGCGCGCGCAGGAGCGGACCTTGTAGGGCAGGCAACAGTGGCACACAGTGGCCATTGGAGCAAGATCCTTGAGCGAAACGCCGCTCCCAATGGCCGTCAGCATTTTTACACGTGGAGAGAGAAGACAGTGCTGCCTTGAGATACAAGTTGGATTCCTTCTTTGGCCACGTTTGTAACTCAAAATAGTCCCATCCCAAATCATTGGAAATTTCCGTCATTAGTTGATTTTCTATTTTTTTTTTTTCATATTTACGGCTGTGACCATTGGAAATTTTTTTTTTGAACCTGTCCTCCCAGCCTGACTTCTTGGAAGACTCTCCCAACACACAGCCACAGACAAAGCCGCGCTGTTTCAAAGAAGCGGCCTCACGTGACAGTAAAGCGAGCCGATAATCACCGAATGCGGTCCTTTGTGATTCGCTCCAGTTGTGGAAGTACACGAAGCAGGTGCCGATGGGCAAAGCGGCGCTTCGGTGTCGTTGATGCGCAAGAAGCATCTTCAAGTCACAGCTTCGGCTCAACCCGTTTTGCATCGCACACATTTGGTGAATTTCAAGTGATTGTTTTTGTAAGAAGCCAACAGGCGGTCCCTCGAAAGCGTCAAGCCTACCTTCTCTCGTTGTCGTCCAGGTGAGCAAAGAGAACGTTCCTGGAGATGGCCTTGGCCAAGGCGGTCATTGTCTTGTAGTCCTTCGGGATCACCTGTGGAGGCAAAACAAGGCCGGTCATTCCAGTCGGGTGGACGCCGGAACAAACCAAAACGATGCACTACAGGGCAAGGCCCGGCTTCCAAAGTGGACGTGGTGAGCTCAGTGAGGGCGAAGCAGACGGGAAGAGCCCACACGTATTTTGGGGAAAGGACCGTTGTGGAAATGAGGCTCAGCCCACCGAAATTTCTCAGGGGCACCAGCTCACGGCTCAAAGGTGCATTTTCACAGAGTGCGCATACGCGTCCGCGCCGCCACATCACAGTCGCTCGAATGGAAAGAAAAAAAAGAAAAGAATGGAGGCCTCTCCGTGCACGCGCGCCCCGTTGTTCCCGCAAGATGATAGCGGTTGCAGTGACGGACAGGAGGCACCTTCCCATGCCAAAAAAAAAAAAAAAAGTACAGGCAACAGATGTGGCCACCAAAAGGCCCCCGCGCGCCGCTGTGCAACATGCGCACAAAAGCAAATTGAGATGAGGCGGCAGTCTTGGAGAGATGACAAAGGAGCCCGCCAAAGGGAAGGGAGCAACACCAAGTGATGTCACTCAGTCGGAAAAGGAGACTTTGGTCACAAGGAGTGACTGCTCTCCACATTTTGCTCCGAAATCTGCGAGCGAGCGAGCAAAGGCGTGGGCTTCAGTTGGGGCTCACCTTGCGCACGTAGCTGACGGCATCCTCTTCGGTGTAGACCTCGGCGCTCACCCCTCCGCGCCGGCGGCGGGCCTTGACGACCGGGTTCGGCAGCGGGGGGGACACCTCCTCGTCGTGCGAGTCCGACTGGCTGTTCGATTTCTGCCGAGCCATCATCTGCTTGCATTCTTCCTGGAGAAGGACAAGAGGAGCCGGCGTCAAGGTGAGGGAGGGACCACCGAGCGGCCCCTCGGAAGCGGCAAACAAATTTCCGAATTTCCGTCTCTTTGTTTTGAAGCAGACACGTTGGCCGCCCATCAAGTGTCAAAATGACGCAACCGATCCGAATCCAAAAAAAGGTTTTTGCCGGCGCACACGCACACCGCAGTGACTTGCGCCGGATGAGCGATGATGACGGCTGTCGATGCTCCTCGGGTTCTTGATTTCTTCCAAGGTCACGGTCGTCCGATTTCGAATTGGAACGATGTCGTCTTGAGACGACGGTGTGGCAGGAATGCGCAAATGCTCCGTTCAACGTTGCTGTGACAGGGAATGAATGTCATGCCTTCATCGTCGTAACACTTGTCCTCATTCGTGTTGCAGGGTTTGGAAAGGTCAACGGATCGCTTTCAAGTTGGAAGGATCCCGAGAGAGCGAAGATCAGCGCTTGGACCGCGCCGGACGAGAACACGCAAACGACCGGCGCCACAGAGCCGCCGCTTTCTTCATGACGCGCCGAGAGGACGATGATACTTGACTCGTGGCCGCGTCAAAGGACGGGGCCAAAAACACGGACGCGCACACGTGCCTGAGGACACGCAGCCAGCGGCGGCGGGAGAGGGAGAGCGCGAGGAAGCGTCCGAGCAAAAGAGGACGGCCGAAGGCGGGCCGGCCCACTTGCCGACCCTCTCGAAAGGCCGAGCGTCGCGGCGGTTCCCGTTCCGCGACGCGGACACCTTGTGAACGCTGACTCCGGCAGGCTCCGTATTTACCATGGCCTGAAGGGACCCCGGCCGGGCCCGACCTGCGTCACCGCGGCCTGTCAAAAGGCGCCCGGCGTCATGCGAGCGCATCGACGGGCGGCCATCTCGCACGCGGCGGCGGCGGCATGTCACCGGGCTCAAGTTGGCTCGGAATCAGAGGCTGAAGGGAAGACAAAAGTGTCCGATCGCCACGGCCGCGATTCCCCCGAGGCACGCCGACTCACGACCACTGATGAAAACACTGACGGCAGCAAAAAGCTTGCCCGCTCTGCCCCTCCCTCCCTCCCTCCCTCTCTCTCTCGCAAACGACACAGTTGGGCGGTGCAATCGGCGGGCTGGTCTCGCTTCCCCTGTGTCGCTATGGCAACGGGAGCTCGGTGAGCACCCTGCGTAGTTGATGCCGAGTGTGAGTCGATCTGAAATCACGGTTCAACACACCCACTCTCGCTCGGGGACAGAAATGTTTGCCAACCGCGTGGTGCGAGCAAATAGGAAGAAAATGCATGAATGATCCAAAAATCAACATCCAAAATATCCAGCCATCCATTTTCCGATCCGCTTTGTCCCCCGAAGGGTCGCGGCGCGTGCCGGAGCCTATGCCAGCCGTCTCCGGGCAGTAGGCGGGCGGCGGCGGAGACACCCTGAAGCGGTTAGCAGCCAATGGCAGGGTACACAGAGGCCAACAACCACGCCGCGGGGCCCTTTCGAGGGTTCAATCAGCCTGCCGTGCATATTTTTGGAATGTGGGAGCAAATTGGAGTCGCGGAGAAAAGCCACGCGGGCACAGGGGAGAACATGCAGGAAGGCCGGGGCCGGGATCAAACCCACAACCTCTGCCGCCAATTTTATACATAATATGTCAACTATTTTATTTGTTTATTTCTTTCAACGTCGACAGATTTGTTTTCAAATTTGAACGTCAGCAAGTCTTGAAAGGTGACGTGCAAATTTGGTGGACGGGGGCTTCTGCAGCTCACAAAAGTGCTCTTGCAAAAAAATGAGTGAGGGCTCGCGAGCCACGTGAAGGCGGGCCGGGGACGAATCCAAGGCAGCAAAACCCCCGACAAGAGCCGCCACACATCCACAAATGGATGGCCGGCTTAGTCCAGCATCATCCGCTCCGATTTGGGCTCCTTTACGCATGACGGCCCGCATTAAAACGGGCCTCTCTCGTTGGAATCATTGCGCACCAATTTGCAACGGGCACACCCGGACAGCTTTCTGCATCTTTCAGACCAGTCGACCAGCACCACAATGGACGTACACTCTGCCCAGCTTCAGCTTTTTCAAGTCACCTTGCGGCCCGTGTACGACGTCCTTCGGAGTATTACTTGTTCATTTTTTTCGCTCATGTGGCCGGCCACCTAAAAATGGACGGCGGGCCACAAATGGCCCCCGGGCCGGGGTTTGTGCTCACGCTATGGGCAAAGGCGCGCTACATTTTGGAACTCTGGCCAAAGAGTTGGACCTCGTGGGCAAAAGGACACGCGGGGAGCGCGTCGACGAGAGCCGAATCAGTCCGGAAATGAATCGAATGTTCCGCGCGTCTCGGTGAGCGATGGCGGAGATTTGCGGAAAGGACGTCTTCCCCGTCGCGCGACGAACAGTCACAGCTTCCCTCGGCCAGGAAGAAGAGCGCCGTCTGTCGTGACCCTTGAGGGGCTGCTCATGACGTAACGCATGCCGAGTCCCATTTGACATCCCGGAAGCGCGCGCGTGCGCGGCGTTGCGTTTGGTCGACCCTTCCTCACGCTTTCCATTTGAATCTCGATACGCGCAATTGTCATGAAACGATACGGAGCCAACGGCGCGGACGGACGGCAGGCGGCGCGACGCCGCGAGACACGCGGGCGCTTCTGGTTTGCTCACCAACCTTCTCCAGCTTTTCAAAATGCTCCCGCAGGAACTTCATAGGGCGCTCGGGCTTAGCGATGCACAGGTTGACGATGCACTCTTTGAGGATCTGCTGGATGTTGTGCCTCTGCACAAAAATTTCGCAGCCCTTCAAACTCTCGTCTTCGTCCAGAGTGGAGGAGGAGGAGGAGGTGGCCATCTTATCTTTTATCTCTGTGGTAGAAAACAGGGTGGACCGTGAGAGGAGGAAGAAAAACAACAAAACAAAAGCAGATTCCAAAACGGGCCGGGGGGGGAGAAGCGGCAAGACCCCAAAATCCACACAATTTGGGGAGAAGGCGTTGGGCTTGCGGGCCTTTTCCGTCGTTTGCGACGAAAGGGAGCTCCGCTGAGCCCATCCGGACAAGGCCCGGGATATTTACACGGCTCGTCGGATGGGCAAACGCATGTCAACCGGCGAGCGGCAATCTCGGTTGGGAATGATTTCAATGGGATCGCCGCGAAAGACGAGCTCTTGGTGTGCGGACAGCTCATCCGATGGCGCACGTGTCACACCTCCAGCTCATGTCGTCTGTCGAGTCTTCAACTGGCAAGGAGAGTCTCCCATCGAGTCATCAAGACTTGAATGGGAAGTCAAGTCAGGTTGTCAGCTGCCAAGAGCACGAGCACTGGGCCTGGAGCACCCTGAAGAACCCACAGCACCCGCGGTGCGCCTTGACCGCAGGCCGGTCGGGTCGCGGGCGTCGCAGGAGCCGAGCGCGGACGCACGCTATTGCTGCCCGTACCGCTCTTGGCGTCCTTGAAGCTTTACGTTGGACGACAGATTGCGAATGAATCGATAAAAATCCACCGCCATTGAGATCTTGATTACGATCTTGGGGTGGAAAAACAAAAAACAGGCAGCGTTTCGGCATGGAGCAAGTCCAAAAAAAGAATACGATGAAGACGTAGGATACATTTGGTTCACCGCGCGCAAGACATCCTCCGCGTCCCCGGTCCAGGCTGATCTTTCCGTCCGTCTATGTTATGAGGCTGTGCCATTTTGAGCCTGAAGTCGCGCGCCCCGGTCTGGGATTTGATGTGCCGTGTTTGTTTCGTTTCTGTTCTGTGCTGGTGGCGGAAATGAGCTTTCTGCAAAACTTGGTGCAAGCGCCTCTTTGCGTCTTTCGCACTGGCTTGTGAATGTGGAGATTGCCCATAAACCAAAAGCGATCAATTGCCTGGCAAGGTGGATCACGCACAAGCCAAAGGCGGCTGAATGCTCGGGCAAGGATGCTCCTTCAAGAGAAGGAAATGGCACAGAGGACCGTTTTTTTTTTTTTCAGAATCAATCCGTATTGGTCGCTGCAGGACGGCAAAAAAGAAACGGCGGTACGTGAGCACAAAGCCGATGGCTGCACGGGACCGGACGTTTCAATGCAGTCGTTGAGCTCGGCGGCCGCAGCCAAAATAACCACGGAAAAACCGACCTCGAAAAAAAAAAACCAGGCCCGCATCGTATGATGCGGAACACAATGCGCGCGCACCCGAACATGCACACGGCGACGACGCGAGGCTCGCTGCTTCTCCTACCGTTCGGTCCAAAGGAAGGATGCTCGAATGGCCAAAAGGTTGCGCGGGTGGGCCGGGGCGCAGGCGAAGGACCACCGCTGGCGTCGGCTCGGATGCTGTGGCCGCTGCCGCCGTGCCCTGCGTCAGTGCCGATGACGTCACCTTGACGTCTCCGCAGCAAAAGAGCCCGTTTCAAGGCAACGTCCCACGGCCGTTTATTGGGGAGAGTCGCTTCTCACTTTTTAACACTAGCGCCGCTTCGGGAGAAAACAAATAAAGAAAACAACCCTACCACCGTCATGACCGCCGTTAAAATACAGGAGGAACCAAGTGGTGCACCGTGTGTACAGTAGGCTTGCATATAGCCGTAGTCAAAACGGTCCTGAAATCAGTTCGAAACATCTAAGGCGAATCCACCACGCTTTAAAGTTAACCGAACTGCGTAGAACAAATCTACCGTCTTGGGTCAAATAAAAAAAAAAAAAAAGAACAGTTTTGAACGAATCGCACCAATGTGCGCTGGTCATCAATAGGGAGAAAAGCTATTTTAGAGCGCAATGAAGAGTTACTTGATCTTTGAGTATTTTTGAGAAACCACGCTAACTAAACTATGTTACATGATACTGCGTTTTAACAACTGTATAGGAACAGTATAATTCCCTTCATGTGTGCATTCTGTAGTCCGTGGATAGATTACTGTACAGTAGTTGACGTTCTTGTGGTCACATTCAGTATACTCATGATTATTTTGTGATCTTTATTGTGGCCACAATGTCAATGTATTGAATTTTGGGCCTACTTAGGTCATAGTGTAAAAAATAACACATGAAAAGATGAAAACACACGCGCTTTGAAATCCGCACGCGATGCTGCAGAAGCGTATTATTTCCTCCCCCACCCTTTTTTTTTTTTAAAGAAAACTGTCATCTTTGCTGTGGCTGAAAAAATCGTCCGAAAAACAGAAATAAATAATAAATCAGGAAAAATATAATTGGCCAAGCCCCAAAATGATTTTGTTTTCAAGTGCATGAAAGAGACTTCCGTGCGCTCCAAAGTGGCAGCGTTTTTCAATAAAGTTTTGCGCTTTGAAGCGGCAGTCGAGACGGCGCAGGCGTTTGTTTGGTTGGTTGCTCGGACGACCACAACAAAGATGGCGGCGGCGACTTCGCGAGAGCCGCATGTTTCCTCGGAGGTTTTGCGAGGACTGGCCCGCCATTTAAACTGTCTCGGGGAAGCCAACAAGTCGACGAGGAAGAGAGCCCTGGAGTGCATCAAGAGAGAGACGGTGGATAAAAAGTTGTCGGGCGTCGTCCTGCAAGAGCTTTTCTCAGCCCTCCTCAAGCCTCTGCTCAAGTGTCTGTCAGATCCGATGGAGAGATGCCGAGAAATCGCCATTACGCTCTTAAGTGAATTTGTTCGCTGCGTCCCCGAACCGCAGGAGTCGTTGCCTTATCTCGTGCCGTGCTTGGCTCAGCGGTTCGGGGAGAAGGAGATCCTGGAACCGGCCGAGGAGCTTCGCTTGTCGGCGACCGAGATGTTGACTCTGACCGTGGAAGTGTGTGGGAAACAGCTGGCACCTTATCTCAACGAAATGATCAACATTTTGCAGAGGACCCTGGTCGACCCTTTTCCCGACGTCAAGAGGGAAAGCTGCAAATGCACCGTCAACCTTGCCAACTGTTTACCAGGTGAGGGAAAAGTAGTGAGTGCGAATGCGAAATGACACCGGTCTCTCGCCGCTCGACTTTGTCAGGACTACACGTTGGGCCAGGCTTTTCTGTAGACGCGCGTCGGACTCAAAGAGTTGCGGGGGGGGTTTTTTCCGCCCCCGTTGTTGTGTCTGGCCTTCGCCGTCATCTCAACAGGAGGCGGAATCGAAGCCTCTTTCTGTTTTGGACGCTGCCCCTCTTATGTCTGCGGCTCTCGCCGGCAAGTGTGTGCAGCTTGGAAATCGCAGGTGACTGCGCGTCTAAATACCCCACTGGGCCCAAACCATGCAGGTGGAAGAATTGAGCGACAAAAATAAAAGTTGAAGCCAAATTTGTGCCTTGAAGAGGTCCAAGTGATCATGGCTTCACATGTATCCACGGGGACGAATGCGACGACGGACTCAAGCACCACTCTGTGGTGAAATCCGTCAGCACAACGGTGGCGAGCCAGAACCAACAGTTTTTCCAGAACCAACGTTGAATTTCTTTTGAAACGTAACATACAGGAAAACGCATTCTCGTATTTGGCTGATCCGCATCAAGTTTGGCTCCCGAAAGTCCACTCGTTTCTCGTTCGATGCCAACACACAATGCAAAATGGCAGACGGTGAGCTGATGACTTTGGCGTCAGCGCCGCTGTCGTTCGCATGTCTTCTAAATCTTGTTCAGGAGAAGCGCTGGTGAAAATGGACGCTTGCTCTGGGAAGCGTATTGTAGTATGATGTCTTTGTCTTTTTCATGAAGTACAATGCTGTACATCAGCGGTCGCATACCATAGCTTGATTTTCTTTGAAATCTCCGAGTAGTTTGCAATCATGGCATGGAGCCTCTTTCCTTATTTGCCTCTCCAGAGCATTTCCACATGCAGGCTGAGAGTCTGGTGAAGCCTCTCATGCAGACAATCGCTCATCAGCACTCCAAGGTGCGGGTGTCTGTCATCGAGGCCACCGGGGCGGTCATTCAGCACGGCACTGGCAAAAACGTGGACGATGTCCTGTCTCACCTGGCGCAGAGGCTGTTTGACGACTCGCCGCAGGTTGGTTTGGAGGGGTGGGGGCTAATATTCTCTCATCAACCCCATCATTTTCGCCCCCCCCCCCCCCTTTGGTGCAGGTGAGAAAAGCTGTCACCGTCGTCGTCGGCGACTGGCTGCTCAACTTAAGGGACAGATACTCCTATTTCCACAAACTTACTCCTCTCCTGCTGAGCGGCGTTACGGATGAGATTCCTGAAATAAGGTATGCTTTCATGCTGGTGGGTGCCGGCCGTTTTATTTTGCACTTTTGTTCACATTTATTTTCAACTTTAATTCTTTGTTGCAAACTGACTGCGGTGCCTTTTTTGTCACAAGTAAACCAAAGGTCTTTCTTTGAAACAATCTGACGTAGGTTTCATAGAAATTGGTGGTGGTGGCGGTTGCTTGGTATCGCTCTCGGTCAGTGCTCAAGAAAATGTGTGTATGTGTGTGTGTGTGTGTGTGTATACGTGCATGTATAATGGAGCAAAAACATCTTCCAGATGGATTCTAAAGCTTTTTGTGTTCATGATAAAATGGATTCATTGAAAGAAAATGTGAGTTGCCGCTCCCCACAATGACCCCCCCCCCCCGGGTCTTTTTTCCCCGCAGACTTTTGGCGTCGGATTTATGGCAGCAGGTTGGCGCCCAGTGGGAGAAGGAGAACGAGGACGACCTGAAGGACAAACTGGACTTTCTCCTTTCCCCGCCGGCCTTTTACCCAGCAGGAGGTCAGTGGCCCGCTGGACCCCAAGCCAGGCGCTCACCCACACAAGGCCGACCTTTTGAACCGAGTGTCCACCCGTGGCGCACCGGTCAAAATGGGATTTTCCTTTTATTTTTTTAAAGCTGAGAAGCCAACTTTAGCATTGTGGCTGCTTTCAGTCATTTTTATTCACTGCTGTCTGAGGGTAGAAAAAGAAACAAAAGGGGAAAAAAAGCAGGAGAAAAATGGTCGCCGTATTTCATGTCAGGTGTTGACGGTGGACGCTGTCGGTGGCATCGGATGCGCTGGCAACGGTTTCTCTCTCTCTCTTCCCCCAGCGGAGCGTCCAGGTCTGGGCTGCAGAGAACTGGTGGCGAGGAACCTGCACAGACTGGTGCCCGCCATCAGCCGCGACCTGAGCGACTGGCTGCTTGCCACCCGGGTCAGAACGTCGCAGCTGCTGCCGGTGCTGCTGCTCCACGCGGAGGAGCGCGCCACGCAGCACCTCCAGCCTCTCTTGGCCCTCCTCTACCGGGCCTGCGCCGACTCGGAGAAGGAGGTGGTCCGCAACGTGAGTGGCTTCAAAAGTGTGTTGGGATGCAATGGAGAGCCCCCTCGCGCAGTGCAGTAAAAGAACAAAAAAATGAATGTGATCAACATGCAAAGAAATCAGGAAGCGGGCAAATCCGATTTTTTGTATGTCTGGGCTACGAGACGGAAGCAAATTCCTGTCACGCGGCCCCCCCCCCCCCTTCCTGAGGGCCAGGGACCGTGCCCCACGGCGAAGAACGCCAATTGACATGAACAGCGGCTTTATTTGCTCTCCTCGCCAGTGCCTGGCCGCCGCTAAACTGCTGGGCACCTTCGTCCCGCCGGAGGTCTTCCTCAATCTGCTCCTGGATCACGTCAAGGCCCCCTCCTCCGCCTCCCAACCGTGGTGCGCCCTGATGGTGCTGCAGGCCGTGCTGGGAGGATGCCCCCGAGCCCTCCTGGCGCCGCACCTCCCGCAGATCGCCGGCACGCTGGCCCAGCCTGACGTCTGCCAGGAATATCAACAGGTAGCCATATCTTTCCGCATCGGAGTGCTTTGCTCTCGGCCTCGACGAGGCTTTCGTTGTGCGACGCGGCGAGGAAGAGCGTGGAACTTGTTAACCCGCCGCACGCCCTTCAGTCATCAGCCGTTCTTTTGGCAGCGTCATAGGCGATCGTTGTCAACAAGCGCCGCGTACCTGCTGCCCTCGTAGCCTTGGCCAGATAAGTCATGGCCTCATTTCCTCCAAGCAATGTCAATATGTGTGGGCGAGAAGATGCTTCATCCCGAAAGGCTCTCTTTTCAAGAGCACCTCTGTGCACGGCGAGTTCGGCGGGTTCGCTGTTGAGGAAAATGTTTTTGGGGTGGCGTCAGCAAAAGCGAGTGAGCGGCCACACGCTGTTTGTCAAATCTCATGTGACAGGTCTGCGATCGTCATGACGATCCACAAGAGGGGGTTGCAGAGGGGGAGGTCGCGCTCGGTAAGGGCACCTTCGTTGTCGATCGATCTTGCAATAACATGCAGACAACCCAAAAAAATGGCATCACATCTGGATGGGAGAGCAGCGCCTCCTACTGACTCGGAGGGGGAGCCCGTCCGCAGTGCGAGTCCGACAGGACCCTGCGCAAAGGTCTACACACCCTTGTTACCTTGCCAGGAATTTCTGGCAAGGGCGGGCGTTGTGCCACAGCCGACAGATGGAGGGAGACCGACCTCGGCTTCCTCTCGGATGTTCCATCGAGGCCTTTTGGCTGCATTCCCTTTGGATCGACCACCAAGAATTCGATACATTGTCCGCCTGGAGCTTGACTCTCAACTCAAGTGTATTTGGAGAGCACTTTCAAACAAGCGCCGCTGTATCTGCGCCAGTCTCCTTCGCTATTTTGACCCAAAAGGGGAGGCGGGCAACAAGAAATCCCAAATCCCAACTGTTGCAAAACCAAATGGAAATAGTCTTCAAAGTGTCCCGCGGTAGGAAAAAAAACGGCGCGGGCGGGACGTCCGGGAGGGAAGGAGCTGAAAATTTGCTCGCAGATATGTGAAGCCTCTGCGCGGTTCGACCTCGCCAACGCTTTCATGTCCCTTGTTTTCCTTTCTCAATTTCCGTCAGAGGTTTTGGAGAAGGGGGCCGGGGGGGGGGG
>CAAKHF010016429.1:3727-20505 GCA_901007745.1 Hippocampus kuda
GGGGGGGGGGGGGGGGGGGGGGTTGATGCATACCAACTGAACCGAGCAGGCTTCAAAGTTAGTTTGATCCAAATCCTGCTCCACGCTAAACATCCGGTTGAAAACAAAAGTGTCTGACCCTGTCACCACCCAAATGTGAGGCCACTCGCCGCAAACAGACGCCAGTGGCCGGGTGGCGACTGCTGACTCAGATGTTTATGCTCCCTTGGGGGAAAATATTATTACAAGCAGGGTATGGAACTCGCAATATCAGGAGAGCAACCGGTTAACGCATCTGGCAGCTATGACATCGCTTTTTAAAAAATTTTAAGAATAGATTTAGCATGTCAAGTTGATTTGATTTATTAAATCAATGCAAGAAGACATGAAGCTGCTCCAGAAAGTTTTTTTTTTGCTGTGTGCATGTGTTTTGGATTGCTTTTCAAATAGCATCAATCGAGTACATGGCGGGGATAAAAGCTGGTTTAATTCAATGTTCTCTTTGGATGTCTCACACGCGCACACACACACACACACACACATTTTTCGCTTCCTCATGAGTGTGACAATAATGTTCTTAAAAGAGAAAAAGTCAGAACAAGACTGTAGCATTCACTTTTTAAAAATGTTGCCCAAATTATTTTTGGTATTTTTTTTAAACTACGTGATTATAATTCTTTTTTTTTTTTAATCATCGAGCACAGCCTTTTTTTTTCTTTACAAGAATACGTTCTCTCCCTGTCCATTCTCTGAAGGTGAAGTGGGGTTGTTGCTATAGAAACAGCATATTCAGTCTGAATGACGAATTAACCGCAAATATATTCACTTTTTTTTTTCTTTTCAAGTACAAAAGTAAGAGTACACGTATAATTACTTTGGGACCGCCTATATTTTAGATATAAGAACACCAAACAAGTTACATTTGCTCAGTTTGGACATCATCCGAGACAGCGGTTCTTTTCAGCGTGACCTACCTGCAATCATCAGTGTAATACTTTGTA
Organism: Hippocampus kuda; assembly: GCA_901007745.1. Lineage (NCBI taxonomy): Eukaryota > Metazoa > Chordata > Actinopteri > Syngnathiformes > Syngnathidae > Hippocampus > Hippocampus kuda. Next base: position 4,708 of record CAAKHF010016429.1, read on the forward strand.
CATCCTGGCCAAAGCGTGTGCGCTAAATTGTTTTGTCTGATGGGAGTTGTGCCCTGAAGGGAACTGGAGCAGACAGAGACAACTGTTCAACTTTCAACTATTTACTGTGGAATTGCAATGAAAGAGGTCGGAGGTTGGCCAGTTCCACTTTTGAAATGGCTCCATCTTGCCTAACGGTTGCATCTTGTGTGTTCTTTTGCACTTAAAACTATGGTGGCGCTTGTGAGAGGGGTTTATGCTGCTGCATGCCCGCCACAAGATTGGAACAAAGAACTTGCCGGCAGCATATTTACATGCACACACACACACACACACACACACACACACACACACCAAAAAAAAAACAAAAAACAAAAAAAAAACCCTTCCATATTAAAGTTATATTAAATCTCATACTGTTAGCATCCATCTTTAGTCTTCAAAGGCACATATGGGCTGTAAATCACCGCTAATCTATTTGTTGCCGTCCCGTTGTACAAAATACGCTTGCAGATGCTTCTGGGGCCAGAGAAGATGAGTGCATTTAGACACAGTACCGGAAACGTACCAAGGCATCAAACTGGCAACACAAAACAATAGCACAGAACATGCCGCAGACTGTTTGAATGTCAGGTTTATTTGAAGTCCCGCAGGTTGTGACATATCTAAAACTGGATCGACACTGCAGCTCCTCAAAGTGCCCAATTCCGAATTTGTATCTATATTTGCGTAATTCCATGTAGGGTGGACTCGAAACATGCATATTGTAAATCATCATTGCACACTGAAATGATTGACAATGTCATTTATCCATCCCAAATGCGCCCCCTAAAAAATACCAACAAATATTTTTGTGACATGCTTTCAAATAAGAAAAATAGCATAGTTTATTAAAAATATGCGGTAATGACATCATTAAATGGAATCTAAAGAATTATTTGGGGGGGGGTCCCCATTTTTTGCTTCAGTTCATTGGACAACGTGCTGCTCTTTATGGTGTGTGCGTCTTGGCCACTTGGGGGCACTATACTACAGAAATACAAATAAGTATATGGAGACAGTTACTGCTCCTCAGTAAGTGGCGGTTGTACTCGTCATTCTTCACAGAGGATAAAGAATGTGGCAGTGAGTTTTCTTATATTGTGTCCACCTGTCTTTCTGCCTCTTTGTTTTATATTTAGTTTTACAATAAACTTTAACTGGCGTGGCAATAAACAACTTGAAGCTTTTTTTTTAACCATTCTGTCTAGCTAACTGCTGCTACCATTCAGCGCTTGTATCTCAAATTTTTGCCAAATGTCCAGTCATTTATATCTCAAGGCACCACTGTATGATTAAACAATTAACTCGGTTTTCTTTTTTACATGTCAAAACAAGTACAAAATAATATAAATGAGATGCATTTGCGATGCAAATCAGGATTACATTATGATGATCTTATTTTTACACTTGCATGAATGTAAGGATTTTACTTAAAGTTGCCTGTATATTTATTTAAGTTTTATAATGGTGACAGTAATTTTTGTGTCCTTTCCGTTCTTTGGATAAAACTGCTTCCAAATCCAAACAAATTGTAGGTCGATCTCGATTATGTGGTGGATTTTGGAGGTTCTACTGCAGTTTTGGGCCTGACTTTTTCCAGCTCCACGGCTTCCCATCTGTTCCTCTTTTAGATTTACAATAATGGAGCAATGGTTTTCTGATTTTGCCGCAATCAAAATAGATTGCGTTGGTTGTCACACTCCAAGATCAACACACCTGCAGGCGCCGGCTGTTGGAATTGAATTTCAAAAGGCTCATACGTGGCCGATTGTAAAGTCTCGCATCCTTACATTTGCGTGCGTGCGCGCGTGCGTTGTGCATGAAGGTGTGAGTGATTGCGATGCCAAATGTTGACCTCATGTGGCTTGTCGTGCCCCTTTCTCGTTGAGGCTTTTTGAAGTCGGGACTTTCAGATCTCCACATGTGGCTCATATTTGCACTCAAATACCTCCCCGGATCTATTGGCTGCTTTGATATGGGATGTAAACACAAAGCTCATTGACATGGATTTTTGTCTTTTTGGTGTCACTGATTCACTGGTTTTAATCGGGTTGAGGGCACGGTTACGACGGCTCTGTATTCCATTGCTCTGTGCGTGCAAGTAAAGGCATGAGAAGACACTGCGGGGAAATAGATTTTTTTTAAAAATTGGTTTCAAAGCACCCACAAGACTGAATAAGAGCCGATACATAGTCTGAACTGACAATTCTATTTTAAAATGGACGCAATATTGAATCGAAACCACAAGAAGTATTTTTTGGTGTGAATTGCAGTTATGATGGCAGCAGCACGGACGGCCCTTTCGTCATGTTTGCCGTTGTCACAAAATTGGCATTTTCCAATTTGCCGATGAATTCTTACGTCAAGGATTGACTTTCGCAAACGCGCCAGGGGCAAGGCCGTAGACAGAAATCTTCTCTGAAGGTTTTCTGCAAGTCAGGTTCATCCATCACCGCTACACAACGGATAACAGATAGATAAATCAATAAATAAACAAATCCCTTCTGGCATTTAAATGCAGAAAAAGGGAAGCCTCCATAGTTAAAATAGACTTCAGGAAGTATTTTCTTGCCTTCTTTCTATTTCGACTGTGTTTATACTCGAGATGCCAACCTGCCAATGAACTGCAGATGGGAAACTAACCTATGGCTATGAACTGACATATTTACAGAGAAATGTTAATTAAAATTGACTTATTTTTTTAATCAAGATTTTCAGTGCATCTTTCAAACATTTGATTTGTTTTCTCCCTATTATACATAAATACAAAACTGCATAGTCAACACACCATAACAGCTGTACAGTTGGACTTTAATGCAAAAAATATTAATACAATTATGATTTCATGCTACAATATTTTCCCGGGCCGCTTCTGAAGGACTTTTGGAAAGTCTGTACAGATAAAGACCAGCATTTTGCAACACAGTCTGAATTGTTTGGGACATTGCTGTAAAAACACCAAACGCGGCCACTGAAATGACTTTCTAAGTGACCGTTGTGTCCGCTTTCATTGACGAGAAGGCTTTCACAATCTTTCTGCTCGCTGGTTTGTTCTGTCACACAACTTTGCGGCGTGGCGACGTGCCTTGTTGTTGTTCGCCAGGCTCGGTCTCCACTTAACTGAGATTTATGGAGTGAGGAGCTTGAGCACCAATTTCATTTGCTCAAGATGCTTTTTTTTTTTCCCTGGGAAACTCCCGGTGGAGCTGAATGTCAAAAGGACCCAGACTGGGGATCATTATTTTGTAGTGTCAGTTGAAACTACAGAGGACACCTCAGGACATTTCACCCACACATTACCATACAAAAGCTACTATGATGATGCTCCGTTTTCATTTTAAGACCGCTGCATACTAAGGGAACGTTTTATTTTATTTTTTTACTTTTGAATAGCTTGAAAATAAGCGTTTCAGGTAATGGATAGATTTATTGAAATAGATGCGTTTTTGGATTGCGTGTGCATACACGTAATGACCACCACCAGCACAAAGGTTTTCTTTTCATGATGATCAGGGAGGCTGGGAGAACATTTGAAGCCACTTTCAAGAGAACTGTTACAACTCCGCTGTTTGAATCGTTATCATGCCTTGCCACTGAAATGCAAAAACAGACACATTCCACGTGGGTTTTATGCCCCTGCTATCAAGTTAAAGCCAAGGTAAGCAGAGCTGCGTTGAATTTTGTGGGAGGGGCAGATTTGCATTCGGTGTTGACGCCTGGGACTGTTTTTAAATTGTAGAAAACAAATTAGTTAGAGCAGGGATGGGCAACTTAAACAACGGTGGGGGCCACAATTTTATACACACACACAAACACACAAAGACACACACACAATTTTGTAGCTCCTCATCTTCAAATGAACTGTCTCCGGTTCTAGCGATGAAAAAAAAAAAATCTCTGTGTACTTTTGCAATCAGTGTTCTTGTGGCGGCTGAGGTTGAAATCTTTCGTGGCTGGTGGCGTCTTGGACCAAACTAGGCTGGTAAGATTTCCGTTTTAAATTCAGTGAACATGTAATCTGCTTCCTATTTTACCTGAATTCACAAATTTCGTAACCAAATTTCATTTCAGCTTCTTGCCAGGACCCGCTTTCCTTCCCTGGTAGAGAAATTCGGTCTTGAGGTTGGAGTTGCTCCCAAGTGATATCTGCCATCTAGTGCTGAACGCGTTTATTACAACTTAAACTTGCTCATTCACAGTAAACGTTTTCATTTTCAAAAATTACTACCACCAGTTGCCCATCACGGGCTTGGATGGCGGTACGCTGGGTTCTCGGTTTACGACGACAGATTTCCGTTTTGATAGCGATGACAAGCCAAATTCATGTGAATATATACCTGTATTTATCAAAACATTTCACCAATTTTTGCCTGTATTGGCAAGATCTAAGTTTGTTTGCCCCGTTTATTTTTTTATTAGGTTTGTCAGTTTTATGCTTTTTTTTTGACAATTTTGTATTTGAATCCACTTTTTCCCTGGAAAGCACCATAGTCCATCACTAACATGCAAACAACAGTAAAATATTAATACGAAAAGCACTTGCAGGCCTTAGATGTCAAACAATCAAAAGAAAATCTGCAAAAACAGGAGTAAATGAGTGTGTCTTTTTGTGCCGCCTGACCACATATTCTTAAGCAAACTAGTTCATTGTGAGTCTTTCGTAACCTCAAAAACCACGTATGTCAGCACTGCCACGAACCGAGCGCTCTCAAGCTTTTCATTAGCTTACGACGAATTTCTTGTTCCGTTCTGTGAAAAGAAATCTGCGACGGTGCTGCAGTTGCCATTTTATTTACTAATGAGCATTTAGTAAGGTTATCACAGTCCATTTCCACGCCCCCAAAATGTTTTGTTACGATAATGGCCTTATTTGTATGTTATTTCACACGCACCGAGTAATCCAAGAGCACATTTCCCGATAATTACTTTCCCTGTGGCTCGACTGACTGTTGGCATCTCGTGGACATGGAAGGATCACAGTGCAACAGTAAATAATGTTACAGTATGAATAATGAGCTCCCTCCGTGTGCTGGGGCCCCAGCTGGACTAATGACAGAGACCTGGTTTAGATTAGGCCTTACACAAACACAAGCGCGCGTGTGCGCACACACATATGCAAGACCTATCAAGTATCCCCTGGTGGGAAACTGCGGATGAGTCAACCTGAGTTACGATGATTAGTCGCCACTCGCAACCCGTAGGTATGAAATTCTCAAATCAACAGCTGAAAGAAGAGAGTTAACCGAGCGCCGTCTGTTGCGCCGAGTGACCACGTATTCCTGAGCAATATTTGAGAGAAATAGTCCATGACCTGTGAGGTCAGCTCATAAAATAAATGACAGCAAAGACAAGTGTTGCGTTTATATTTTGGACCAGTTGTATAAATACAGACAAGGGAGGCAGTTTCCTCCACAGTCATGAGTTTGTTTGTTTTCTTTAAGTGCTGATATTTCATTGATGAAGTATGATTAATACACAGACACCGAATAGGATGAATACAAGAGTTGTCCAAAAACAGACTATTTCCTTCTATTGTGGTGAAACAATAGCAGCACCTCTTAGTGCGACAACCATATTAAGAAACATATTGGACATTGTCAATCAAAATGGAGCATTATTTTCATTGCGGAGGTAAATGTCTACCTTGTGTTGTGGTAAGTAAAGGTAAAAGTCTGCGCAATCAAGTACACATGGTGGTTTATTAAAAAAAAAAAAAACAATAATAATAATAATGTTAAGTATTAGTAAATATATTACACCATAGAACATTTCACTCATATTAAATACATGTCAGGCTAATATTGAAGAAGGGGAGGTTTGCCTTCAGTCGTTCTCTGAACATGCTTCATCTAAATTCGATTGGTGACATGAATCAAGTATAGATCACAAGCTACCATTCAATCAGGATGAGGCTATTGCGCTTTCAATAAAGTGCACACTCACGATTGTACAACCTCTGCTGTGTCACTTTGCGATCTGCGTGTTCAAATCTAAGCCCAAACACTACCGCCTTGAGCTGCTCCCACCTCAGGAACCCGTTTTTTTTTTTTTTAGGAGTCAAAGTGGCCTCGAATGTCTGTTTGTGTGTCCTCCCGCCTTGCTGTGCACGCACTGGACATCAAATCGGGATTAGACCAGGTGACGGACGGAAAGCTACATGTGCCTGGTGTCTTGCCTTCATCGCTTCTCCAGTTTTTTGAATCTGGCCTCTGCAGAGAGAAGCACAAGTTGATTTGTCGGGCGTTGCCGCCACCTGCTGGAGAACTGACGGCCCAACACAAACTGATGCAAGAAGCTTCGGTCGTAGTTTCTAGAATCCGTTACTGCATTCTAAGCAGAGCTGCAGTGAGTTTTTCTTGAAGCGGAGATTACCCGGTAGTTTTAACAAACAGCGGTGGCTTTCGATAAGCAGCATCTGCTTGCTTGCACGGGGAAGTTGTCGACACGGAGGCAGCACATACAACCATGCGTAGCATACTAATTGTTGCCCCCATGAGTAAAGATGATTTTAATGCCGTTTTTGGGTGTGTAATAAGTGTATGCGTTTCTCACCTAGTTTTTTGGAATATGCGTCCAGTTTATATGCAGCTTGTTCCAGCGAAGACACTTGCTCCTCAATCTGATTGATCTGATCGAGGTAGGGCTGAAGGCTCGCATCTGAGAAAACACACAAAAGTGAACAATACAAAGGCGCTGGTCATTCCTCGGTTGAGGATGATGCTAGTTTTATGTATGACTCACATTTATTGTTGAGATCCTGCAAGTTTCGACTGATGTTGATGCTGATGTCTTTCATTTCCATGTATTTCAGACTCGTCAGCTTGTTCATGTTCTCTAACAGACGATAATCTTCGCAAGTGGCTGGAAAAAGGACCATAAGAATGTGGTCAAACACACCAAAAAAAAAGCAATGGCTGCATTCTGGATGGTGAAACAAAACGTGGAATAAGTGCACTATTACAAATATACACACACCTGTGAGTTCTCCTTGAAGAAAGACGGCCATCTTTTCAAACATGTCAGTACACAACACGTTGATGTCAGGCTCAGCAGGCTCCACAGCTTCTTCTGCCGTTTCCACACCGCCATCGTCTCGAGTAAGCAAAGGGAATAAACCAAAATTATTATGGTGTCAAACTCAAGTTCCGGGGGCCAAATCCGGCCCACCACATCATTTTACGTGGCCCGCGAAAGCAAATCATGCATGTCAATTTCCACGACCCTTAATAAAATCTGTACAGAAATGTCAAATTTTCATGTGTAATAAATAATATGGAGATTTGGAAAATAATTTTGTTAACCTGTTTACACTCATTTGAACAGTAATTGAACAAACAACAAACAAATTATTGACTGTTTTTTAAAAACTAGTATTTTAACCAGCACACGTCACTGGAAGAAAGGTTGTTGTGAGGCATTAGCATAAGCACGCTACGGAAGCTGCAACGGTGGTCGCTCACTGTTGGTGTTGAGCTTTTTAACCACGGGCACCGGTGCTTCCTTCACGTTCTCGTCGTTTTCCCCGTGACTCATTGAATCCGCCGCGGCGTTCGAAGGCGCGGGATGGGCCCCGGGCGCCCTGGAAATGCTGTCCATTGCAGCAGCGTCGTCTCCTACGGCAGCCATTTTGTGTCTGTTTTGACTCCCTCCCTCCGCCCTTCTCTCACGGACGTCAAAGGTCTAAGAATGCCGCGTTCTCGTCGCCGGGAGAAGTGAAGCCACCGGAAACACCTTGGCGGCCATCTTACGTTGCTACTTGCTCAGTGCTCGAAACATCAACATACAGTAAAGCTTTCACCGCGGTATTTTCACAGTTTATTTCTGTCTTCACGGCAAACATGCCAGAGTGTGTGGCGTATGATTGTACCAATAAGAATGGGAGAAGCTCTACAGGCACATTTCATCGGTAGGAATTCAATCACAAATGCTTCTTTTTAAGACTAAAATTCCACATTTCTGCCAGGGATTGTCTGTATTTTGTCAATGTCGATTTTATTTGCATAACACATTTAATATGTGAAGCATAAACCCAATATGCTTCAAGATAAGAAGCAACCCATTGCAAATGCATTTTAAAACAAACACACAATCCAATAGAACAAGCAAATAAACAGTAAGGGACGTTTTAAGATTATGTTCAAAGGAAGAGAGAGAGAGATTAATCTTTATGTACTGAAATAGTTGTTTTAATAGAGGCATTTATATCAGGTTATTGGAGATTTTTGGGGGGCTGATGACAGTTATTGTTCGTCATTTGTTTTTCTTTTATAAATGACAATATTCTTTCACATTTCCCTGTGTTTTTTGTTAATTTAGACTGAAGTCCATCTACAAATATATTGTTATAACATCTGTATGACATATCTGTAGTAAACTGAATGGTTGATGCAGACAGTGAAGTTTGTTCTTTCAGAGGCTGTTATTACTCTTTACATAGATCCTGGCGTAAATCACGTACTGATAACAGTGTTTTCTTTCGAAAACCTAACAAAAAAAAACCGTCGGTACGGAGGCAACGTAAGAAGGCTGCCCTTTGGCTTCATGAGGGGCCTTCTGTTAGTCGTTTATATACACATGTCCGTGCTTTCTCGCTCACGTGAGTTGAAGACACGTGACTTCCGCCCGCCACCTCAACAACTTCCGCTATTCTTCACGTACTGCCACGCCCTTATAATAATGAGCCTGTAATTTTTGCTGGGAATTACCCCACTAAGCGCTTAATCGGTTTCGTTTTGAGGAAAGTGTGAATCGGATCCAGAACAGACATCAAATTCACATATTTCAAAGAGGAACAAAAATCGAATGAAATTTTATAGTCACGCAAACACATTGGATTAAAATCTGAACATCCGAAATGAGGGTGGGGGGGGGACGTGATGTTCCGTTCAGCGCGACAAATTTGTCAACACGTGGCCCTAACAAACAACAGCAATATTCAAACATTACAGTATGTAACAGATTACAAATATTTTAAACAGAATTTGCAATATCAAAAACAATTTCATCCCTAAAATACAAATTCATCGTGAGACAATTGGAAAATTATATGACAAAGAATGGGGAATTTACTCTCATTCGGGAAAAGACAAAACAATGGCGACAATCGCTAATAAATATTAAATAATCCATATTATTTGGTGCACATCCGACAAATTTTCCTACGATTTTTTTTCTACTGTAGTCTGAAAAACATGTGTGATAAATATAGTAAAAATAAGTAATATGACTCGGGAATATTTATATTTGAAGCTTTTGGCTGTGGTATGGGCGCGCTCCAACGGGAGAGATGCCGTTTCCGAGTCTCATGAAGTGCGCCTAACACCTGTGTGGGCGCTGTAGTGGGGGAAGCCAGATCTTGACAGTAAGTCAGTCAGCAGCGGGGCTGTAAACATGGCGGTGTGCACAGCTATAGGGCTGTGCCCCAAACCCCGTCGGTCCTAGGCTGTCTACGCAGAGACACCCCAAACATGGAGACCGAAGAGGAGCAGCACATCACCACGCTCCTCTGCATGGGCTTCCCGGACCCCGACGTGATTAGGAAGGCGCTCCGCTTGGCCAAGAACGACATCAACGAGGCGGTCGCCCTTCTGACCAACGAAAGCCCGGGGCTCGGCTACGGATATGAGCCCATGGAGAGCGGGCCTGCCCCCGCCTTGAGTACGAACGGCGACGGGGAGACGAGCGGGAGAACGGGGACGAGCGGCTTCGACCCTCCGCCCGCTTACCACGATGTCGTGGACGGGGAGGTGAGTTCAAACTCCCGTATGGAGCGCGGATTGTATCGGAACTCACGGAGTGAGTGGCTTCGCCCATTTAACGAGCTCCGCGTTTAGCATCGATGCTAGCTACGCAGCCAGCCCGACGTGAGCTGTCAGAGCAGGCGTGGGAAGCTTTGAGTCGCTCTCCCCGGTGCTTTGGCGCCAAGGCATGTCAGCAGCTCGTAGTCCTTCAGTTCGAACCTGCACACGAGAAGACTTTTATTCGCGATTTTAAACTTGCTACCTAATCTCGCTACTAGTAGCTGCCCGGCTAGTTGAGAGTTGCCTGCAAAGGAGAACACGCGCTGCATCGCATCAGTGTGAATGCAGTGGTGATAAAATAAACAATTAAATACAAAAAAATAACGAGTTGCTGATTTGGGTTGGAAGTATCCAGACGGAATGAATGCATCTCTTTTGCAAGTACAGTTTGCATGGGTTTAGGGGACCCCCGGGCCCCTCATGTAATGGGGTTTTGCATTCCACCGCAACTGGACTTTATGTAGTTGTTTCGCAATTCTTGTGGACTACGTGGCTGTTTTTATTGTATGTTTTGTTTTGTGTAACAGCCGAGGGTTTTAGTCACAAATCTACTCGTAAACAAACATAGTGCTGCTCTGGGCGGCGGACCTTGTCGGCCTCTGACAGTAGTAGTAGGTGTTAACGTATTGAAATGTGACTGTCATTGCAGCAAAAAAAAAAAAAAAAAAAACCCGGAAAAAAAAGGATTAACATTCACAAATACAGTTGGCGTTTTGGAGCATACGCTCTGCTCATGCCCACTTAAACATCCGAAAATATCAAAACAACTGTGACAGTAATTTGGATTTTATTGGCATCTCCCCGTAGACCTTCACAATAAAAGCTTAATGTCCATAAAATCCAAAATGTTGGTACAATTGTTTTTATGTTTTCCGAGACTGATGTGGTCAGAAATGTGTACATGAATTTTCCTGACTACTGGCCGTAGTTATCGAACACCAAACGATGTGAAGCTTTTTCTCCATAGTGAACATCTTGTATAGGGAGAAAAAGGCTGAATGTCTCTAAAATCCCAAATACGCTGGCACTTGTGCTGATATTTTCAGAGGCTGATGCGAGGATGAGTAGAGATGCGCATGTGAGTTTTCTGACATTCAGCAACTTAAGACTTTCTATATAAAGTGCCCTAGCTTTTGCATATGACCATTTTGGTGTTGTATTTATTTATTTTTTGTCAAGTTCTGTTACCTGTTACATCAATTGTCCACAGTTTATTCCCATTAGGACTGCAAGTGAAATGGAGTTTATCCCAGCTGAACTCGCGGGCAAGAGGCAGGCTCCATCCAGGACCCGTAGCCCAGTCAATCACAGGGCACGTAATAGATAAACATATACAAATTAAAATTCACAATCACACGTATTTCTAATTAAGTGTTCAGTGACCCCCGCCTGTAATTGTTGGACACCCAACAGCCTCTCGCTTCCAAATGTGTCCCCGATGCGTTCAAACAATCTGTGCTCTGATTTCACTTCCACATTGAAGTGAGACTCAGAGTTGTGAATAGCAGCACGCGTGTAAACATGTTGACCACTTCCCGCTGGTCCATCTCTGTTTGGCTCCTCATCACTGCTGTCACACTGATGCAAGCTGTTAAATATAAACGACAGTTGTCACTTTGCTTCATGCACAAATAGTTGCAGAGAGAGAGAGAGAGAGAGAGAGTCTTGTATTTGGTGTTGAACATCTCTGATTAAATTAATTTCAAGAGCACAACATGAAGTACAGCTGTGCAGTCAATCGAGAGTCAATGCAATGGAAAGAGGGGAAAACTCCCTTTTGATTGACAGTGTGAGGGGAGCTTCGATTTACAGTCATTTGCACCCCTCATATATCACAGAATTTTTTTGGGCGGATTTTTTATTTTATTTTTTTAACCTATGCGTGCTGCAGAAAAATCTTTCTCAGGGAATCTGCGGTTTATATATAATTTTTAAAAAAAAACGTTATTGGCAAATAAACTACTTACTGACTTGCCGTCTCATGTTGGAAAGGACAGCCACCATCGCCAATGCGCTTTTCAACCGTTTGAGTGTGGAACATTGGTTCAAACTAAGTAAAACATTTAAATCCTTTTTTTTTTCCACGTCCGTTTTTCAAGTATTGAATTAGCTGTGTAAACCGCAGCTCCATCCTTTCTGTCACGCGAAATCTGGATTTGCACACACAGCCAGTCACAGCTGCCCTGTCTCCGCTTTCCACATCAAAATATTTCCATACTCTGGACATTGTCGTTGTTACACGACGCGAGCTTCACATTAGCTTCCCACCACAAATCACCCCACCGTTTTCTTACCTTTAAATCCAGCCTTTTGATGCATTTCGTTCTGAATTCTACAACCTCGCTGTTCAAACATAATAGCCTCCTCTTACGTCAAGGCACTTGTGGGACACTTCATAAAAATGACCTTGCAGTGTGATATTTGTGCAACACACTGGAACATGAAGAAGTTCTAAAATGTTCCTTTCATATTTTTTTTCTCCTTCCGTGTCCACTTAGTTTGTGACTCTTGCAGGTCGCCTGCCTCGTGTCATCCTCCTAAATATAGCCCTGCAGTGTCTCTGACAAGCATGTTGCAGACGTCGCAAAAGGGGTCCCGGGGGGCGTGGAGGATTCACCGGGTGCATAGTAACCGCTCCGCTACCTTGGAGACCTCCATCTCCTCGACGCGCCACTCTTCATTTTTTTTTCCCATCTTGTCATCAATCTATGCATGTGTCATTTTGAATATCCTCTCCAGAGGAAGGCGTGAAATGCGAGCCCTCTCTCTCGTACCTTCTCCACTCCTCGCCATTTTTACCGTCACCGAAATGGTTTCGCCACAAAGCGCAGGAACTCACACACGGGACCATTGTTTTCCTGCTGCTAAGTGGAGATGTGCTCAGACTGATTAAGAAATGACAAGGCAGAAGGGCAACAACGTTGAGTTCATCCAGAGTCAGCTACTTGTATTTTGCTGATGCATTCAAAAAAAAACAACAAAAAACTCGTCTTCCCAAATCTTTGACACACATGTCCTGGGTGAGCGAAATGAAATGCGCTTCATGTTGGAAAAATGAGATTTATTGAACGTATTTGAGCGATAACCAAGCGTTTCAGTCCATGCAATTGTGTACTGCCTGTGACGTGACATGTTTATGTTCAAATCTGCTTTCCAACTGGTGAATTTCTATTTTGTTTTCTTCTATTTCAGTGCAATGCTAATGTGCAAAATGGACCTAACGTTACCATAGCGTACATCCATCCAATAATGAAATAAACAAAAAGCGTCTTTTTTCTTTTATCAACACTTGATAGATAAAAGCAAATCTATAGATAAACGTAAAATATTAAGTTTAGTTAATGTTAATCATTCAAATTTGGCAGGCTTCACTGTTCTCTGTTCAAGCTATTTTCACATTACAGGGAATTTAAGTACTTCCCACCATTGATAATGTGTGTGTGTGTGTGTGTGTGTGTGTGTGTGTGTGTGTGTGTGTGTGTGTGTTTTTTCATATTCATTTCAAAAAGGCAAGAGGAAGTGTGTTGTTTCCATTTCTACTGTACAAGAGTCTGTGAACTGCACCTTTTGCAATTTCCATAGGTCCTCCACCGAGGGGACATCTCGTCACGTTTTCATTCATGTTCATGTTTTTTTTTTTTTTTTTTTTTTTTTTTTTTGCAGAGGAGCAATGATGAGAACGGAAACTGCTCCGGCGGCAGCATGGAGTTCCCCACCACCAACCTGTACGAGCTGGAGAGCCGAGTGTTCACCGACCACTGGTCCATTCCGTACAAGAGGGAGGAGTCACTGGGCAAATGCCTCATCGCCTCGACTTGCCTCGCCCGGCACGGTAAAGCTCACTCTGTGTAAAAGTCGAAAAAAAATGTCAAGCAAAGAGCAACAGTAAAATTTCCGGGTACGTCTATGTTACCAAATATTCACGACCGAAATGAAGAGTTAAACGGGGTTTGAATGGCCTGTGTCGCATGTTTTCTTTTTCCGATGTGAAATTCAACTTCTCCATCTCCGTCAGGCCTCGCAGACGCCGACGAGAACTGCAAGAGGTTCATGGAGCGCTGCATGCCGGAGGCCTTTAAAAAGGTGAACGGTCGGAGTCTCCCGACAGACTTTGAAGATCTCACCAAAGACTTTCTCTCATTTATTTTTTTTATTTTCTGCATTCTTCTTCATCTCGCTGTCTCCAGTTGCTGACCAGCAACGCCGTACATAAGTGGGGCACCGAGATCCACGAGGGAATCTACAACATGCTGATGTTGCTGGTGGAACTGGTGGCCGAGCGAGTCAAGCAGGACCCGGTTCCCGTCAACCTCATGGGCGTCTTGGCGATGGTGTGTATTATTTGACTTGTTCTCCATTTGTAAATCTCCTTCGACTCTCTTTTCATCTGTAAAACAGCCCACATTCCGATCACATGAGTAAAATACTTCCTGCAGTACCTGACAGGTGTGTCACTTTCGGTTGTGTCCAGGCCTTCAACCCCGACAACGAGTACCATTTTAAGAACCGGATGAAGGCGTGTCAGAGGAACTGGGCTGAAGTGTTTGGAGACGAGGCCAACATGTTTGCCGTTTCTCTAAGCAACACCTATCAGAAAGTAAGGCTGAACTCACCCGACGCTCGAGGTGATCGAACAATTCGTAGATTACAATTCAGATACACAAGATTGTAAAGCTCGATTCGTTTTCGAAAGGTTCGCTCGGTTAGATACGATATCGATCCTGACGGAAATTTTGTTTGGCTCCGTGGGCCTGGAAAGTGGGTCAGCTGAAACCGTTCGGCAGTAACCGCCCCATAAAAACTTGAGCGTGTGAACGTGTTGAGGAAAACTGCATTTTAAAAAGCCTTTAGGGTGCAGTTAAATATTTAATTTCGTTTGATCGAGGCTATTCAGCGGGGTAAGGGCGGCGGAATGAATGTCTTGAAGATTGCTTCGACGTTCCACCAGTAGGCCTCCGCAGAGGCATGAATTATTTACTTTTGCTTGAAGTTACTCTTTACACACGTTGGTTTACAATAACTAATCAAATCGTGCTAGTGGGAGGGGGAGGGGGGGCAGTGACAACTTCATCTCCAGTGTTGTGTGACAGAGCCACAGACATCAATGTATGACGGACATGCATACGTATGTGAAATCAACCCACTCAAAGCACAATGATCTGTTTCAGGAGCCTCACGGTTGGCTGGTGGATTTAGTCAATCAAGTAAGTCATCTCAACTCCATTGTAGGCTGCGCACCGTCACACATCACCCCCAAAAAGTTGTCTTTGCGATATCTGCCTTTTGGACACTCTACGCCCACACGTGCCAATTCCGATTTCATCCCTGCATCTGACGTTCAATTGTTTCCACGTACATCTCAGGTGACGCATGTGACAGTTTTGCACTGAAGCAACACGCGTGCGCAGACGCCTAAATTGCAATGTGCAGTAAATAATCGCACAACGTCAACACCAGGCCGAGACAACACGGAAGTAAACCGTAACCTATGAATCATACCAATTTTAAACCTCGCATACAGTTTTATTGGCCCGGGCGATGTAAGTTATGTCGTACGGCCAGTCGTGCGTTTCGTATAGGTCAGCAATATGCATGACGTGAATTCCGTGTATCCGATCTGCAGCAATGCGATGGCATTGGCAAACATCCCATGTGTATCAGGTTTGTACCTTCTTTTGGATGTGGCCTATATGAAAATATCCCGTGTCATTTTTTAAATGCTGCCGTATCGAATATCAAAAAGAAATTGAGAATTCAAAAAAAAAACACCCCGAATCGTGCCTCTTGAACCTTGCAATCTAGTCTCACATAAGAAATATTTTTTTTCTGAAGCTCCTTGTCCAGAACTGACTTTATTCCGGGTCCTCATTGGCTCACGTGGCGGTTTGGAGTTATAGCACCACCTGTTGCTTTGTCACGTTCTTGACAACCTGCCAACACATTTCTCAATGGACAGCGATGTATATTTTTTTTTATG